>CALSBV010012184.1:177102-209060 GCA_943590825.1 Bovichtus diacanthus | reverse complement strand
CCATCCATCCATCCATCCATCCATCCATCCATCCATCCATCCATCCAACAATACATCCATCCAACAATCCATCAATCCATCCAGCACAGGACAGCACAGCAACTCTCCCTCACTGGACAGGGATCATGGTTCAACAAAAATGGTTATTCCTAGTATAAAGCAGAGATAATTATAATAACTCAATACACTAAAGCAGCTGCACTCAAACCTTTGCTTTGTCAACTACTGTATGTGCACTCTGCAGACCACACATGCGTTGTTGATGGAGTTTTTTTTATATGTATGTATATGTACGTGTCAGACCGTTTTCCTAACTTTACATTTAGTGCTAGATGTACTCTTTTAGATTGTGATGCAGACTGTTGTATTAAAGCAAACATATTATGTTCATTTTCAGGTTCACGTTTGTATTTTGGGTTTTTGCTAGAACATGTTTACAATGCTTTAATGTATAAATAAAATTTATTTGGCTTGAAGTTGTGTTTACCTTAGTCATATTGTATTTACCATCGACTGTATTGTTTACGTACCCTTTTTGTCAGGAAACTGTAACTGTAAATATGCTAATCACGCTTTATTGGCGAGTAAGTTGTACGGAAATTAAATTAAAATGTTCAAAGTGAACATTTTACCAAACATTTTCCTTTTCCTGCAACATTTCCTCTTTGTTTAAATCCACTTCATCTGGTCAACATTACATTTCATCCAAAACACATTAGCCAGTGCACATTAGCTGCATCTGAATGTAATTTATAAGAAACATGGATTCCCTGTAAGACTGTTCAATTATTAATACGTTAATGTGCTAAGCAGTATTGTTGAACTATTCATCACAGTGCATGTAAAACATTCATCAGGAAAGTAAGTAGTCACTGTAACGGTTAGATAGATGAAGTGAAGTAATTGTTCATTTGTTTCCATGTATAACAGATTCCAATGAAAATAGAACCACCTTCTGTGGAGTCGGATAATCTGAATCTGAATAAATTCTAAGTATTGTTTTCTTTCTTTCCCATATAGTATCACTCAGGTGGTGTAGATGTTTATGCCACTAATTATTTTTATTCAATTATACAACTCCATAGACCATTCAACCTAATGGAATATGGATCCTCTGAAGGCTTTAATTAAATCTCACTCAGATGGTTGACAAGCAGGTGAACATTTCACCAATATTGAGCCCAAGGATTGGTTCCAAGCCTACAAATTATTTTAATATCCTGCTCCAGATGCTTCCACTGCTGAAAACCTTGCGTTATTCTGTTTGCTGGAACAACTTTGATTCTTCCTCCTCTTCTGCCACTATTACTTTAAGCAACACATTTCACCCGGTGACTCAAAAACATGCAAAACATACTGACACATTAACGCAAACAATGATTTGACGAGACCATAAATGCTCACCATGTGAGTCTGAACTTATTCCCGCGTGTGAAGTTGGATGAGATCCACAGTACAACAGTTTAGCACACAAGATGGCAGTACATCTGCTCAACAGTCACACAGCCTCGTTCACCAGCATAATTACACTGCATCCACCCTCCAACCAAAAGCAGACTTTCTCACTCGCTCCCCTCTTCGCTCTCCCAGTTTAGAATGTCAACTGTACACATTTTAATTGAATGGCATCAGCGTGGCGTTGTGACGAACCAATGGGCAAGTGAAGAGAAACGAGGACATTAGAGCAGGCCAGCTGTTTCGCCCAGTTTACAGCATGCCGGATCGTCCATCCGGCATTGCCAGCGTCCTGCTGGCCCCTCCATTACATTCAAATGAAGCTCATACAATGGACAGGATCAAAGTCCAATTTTAGTGGAGCAAATTGCAAAAAACATGTTTTTCCAATAGAAAGTCAGGACAAGTGAATCAGTTGAACGGGCCATTAGCCAGCATGTACCTCTAGCAAAATCATCTCATGAGTCTTTTCCTTTCATCTGTCTCCAAAATAAATGTGTCTGCCAATCGCAAATATTCTACTAACAATTACTGTAACTGTCTACAACAGTGTCACCTAAAAAATACGTTTGCATACTTCTAATTCGCTTGTGAAAATAGAGGAAATGTAACGTCTCCCTGGATTATGCTAACTGGTAATGTTTTGGGGATTTTTTTTCCACTCCAGGATGTGTGTCATGCCTAATGGTTCAGCATGCTCCCAACAAGCTACTTTGTAAAAAGTGCTGTTTGACCCTGAGGGGAAAGTGCTTATATCACTTCCGAATGACCTTTCGGTCACCCCTTAAAGGCAGTCATGCAGATGCATTATGTTGCACACATGAAAATTGATAGATAATGGTTGGGTGTGTCATAAAGTGATTTCTAGTAAAGAGGCTAAAAACGACACCGACTTCTCAGGAAAAATTACAGCATCTGTCGTTTCAGCAAATGTTCAGTAACGAGATACAGTTATATTTAAGTGACAAAGCCCTTAAGGGAAGGTAGAAATTCTGAATATTTGTAACAGGTAAAATGAGAACATTTTTTCAGGAGGGCATCTAAAAACAATGTATTTCTCCTCTAATTTGGGGTACTTGTTTGCTGAAACATGCAAAACCACCGCTGTGGTGCTTTAAAATGACTCTTGAATCTGGAGGCCCTATAACCATAAACCTTAAACTGGGGGCATGACAGTATAGGAGCACTTGTTCAGTGTGTTTTTGGGAGTTTGGGAGTAAATACACACTGCAACGAGAGTGGGAGGAAATGGAGGATCAATAGCACCACACAGCTCAATTTGACTCTGGGACCACCTACTGTGTTAATGCAGCCCTGGATAAATGACAAATAACCTGCTGTCATGAAGCTTTATGGCAAATGACATTGGCTGTATCCCGAAGACCTACACAGGGAGACAAACGCAAACATTTAGCCACCTGCAGGTTCCCTCTGGCCTAAAACAAAAGATAAAAGAACTTACAAGAAGACGTGATTTTAGCATGAGCATGACCCACCAAATGTCAAAATGTCCCCTGTTGGTTCGATGGTCCCCTGTTGGTGTGACAACGCCGAGGTCCACTGTTGAATAGGAAGGAAAGTGCACACACACCACACACACACTTTCGATTCATTAATACCAGGCACCCATTTTTTTTTTTTTACTTTAGACCCATGTTATGGCATGTCATTTTAAAATCCATCTGGCATGTGTCCCATGATCCTTTGCTGCCATAACCTCTGAATCACTCATTTAGATGGACAACAAGGGATGTGGAAAATTCCTCAGGTCGGAACCCTGATGCTGCAACTTATAAAAAAAAAAAAAAAAACTATAGAGGAGGCTGAATGCGAGTTGAGAACAATATTTTCCAAAGTAAAAGACTTGAGGGGATTTCTGGAGGCCATTGCAGCTACATCGGTGTCTCACCACTTAACTGCATCTGTATTGACTCTGAAGATTTCATATGCATTTATCAAGGCTCCAGCTACCCAGGGAGGGGAATGCAATCAACTGGCTTTGCTTCTGAGGTATTTACCTGCATTTTAATTCCTGTTTGCAGGTTCTGGCTGCATCTGGTCACAGCAGGGTTTTGTGTGGTGTTCATAGAAACACCTCACTCCTCTTTCCCACACACACACACACACACACACACACACACACACACACACACACAAAAACCTTCATTTCTGCCCACTAACATTCGGTGCACTACCTTGTCACCGCGGCGATCGATATGCCTCGGTAATGGCTGCCTGGAGAGCAGCGCACTTGAATGACAGCTCTGGGACCATGGCTGAGTGATGGAGCGCTGTTGCCAGCTTAATTAACTTCCAGTTGAGTCTCCAGTATTCACATTCAGCCATCCCGACCCCCTCCCACTGCCATTCTCCTTGCATCACTCCTCACCCACCACCTCCACCCCATTACCCAAAGCATAAACAACATGCCAATTAAAAGGGTGCCTGCACATTCGCGCTGCTTTGTTTGCACACACGAATACATATTCATCCCAGTATGTATAAGGCTTGTTCGCCCGGTCATATATTATGGATCAAACAATTTTGCTAATGAAAGAAAAGTTTTCCCCAGTCGCATGAAAATAATTTTACACATTTAACTTACAGGGGGGAGCTTTTGCAAGTGTCACAGGAGATTGTATGGAGACATCCACCGCGCCTCGGTGACTGCAGATTACTATTAAAGATTTCAATTTTCCCCCTGTCACTTCAGTTTTAAGTCAAAGGCTAATTTGCTTGGCTTGTTGCAAAAGGGATCAATAGATTGAATAGTGAGAAAGGGGGGGGGGGGGGGGGGTGTAGGTTGATGGTAGTGGGGAGGGCAAGTTCAAGACAGTTTTACTGAATCCAAGATGCTTAGAGTGTCAGGGGAAGGCTCGTAACCACGGCGGCAGCGGTCTTTGCTATTCAGCTCAGAAGCCTCGTTTTCCCTTACGGAGCACAACAGCAAATCACAAAGGCCCAAACAGTCTGAGAATTTAGCTTCGCTGGCAGAGCCCAAACTGTTTACAGATGCAATTCAATGTTTTCGAAAGTTTCAAGCGCTAGATTGTTGGTATTGATCGAGTCTAACTCGCAGCACCACACGGCTGCATCGCTGCAACGAGAGTCAATCTACCTGCTTTGAAAAAAAGAAGGGGGGGTTTCATTCCATCGCAGGAAAGCAAGCGTTCAACCTGAACAATATCCCGCACATGCCTCGTGTTGGTTCTGTAAAATCCTCAAATCGTTGGCAATATTGAAATAATCCTCCTTCTATGGCTGCGCATCTCGTTATGATGAGAAACTGTTCTTGTTTGTACAAGATCCTTTTCATACTAATATTATTCATTTTGTCATTATCCCTAGATACCAAATGATTTAGTTTTTCTCAAGAAATAGTTCTTTTTATAACAAAGTATCACTTTTCTTTCTTGTCATGTCACAGAACGTTCTCGTTATTTCACGAAACGAAAGTGTTATGTTAAAACACGAGAAGCGTGTATTCTGTGATACAAGAATTAGAGCACCAAATGTGAAAGAAAAGTTGAAATCCAGAGCAGCTGCCAATTTGGGAGCATATTAGGGTTACTATTAATAATAAGCTCGTGAAATTATATTAAAAAATAATAATAATTTCAAAAGACATCCTTTGCAGTCTGTTAAAACTCTACGTGAGAAATTCAAGTTTGTGAATGTGTAGTAAAGACTTTAAAGTTGGAAAGTTTTGAATGTAACTTCAATGTGTGCGGATGGCAGAGTTCAAACTTTGAGGTGCACACATTGTTTTCTGATTTATATGGATTATAAAAACTATATTTACACGTTTTTTTGTTGTTTGTTTTTTGTGGTGGTGAGTATGACATTTTTGGAGCCATTTGAAAAAATGTATATAATAAAATGGACTTATAATAAAGTATACGGTATTATCAAACTGACATTCACAGGCATCCAATCGCATTTGCGCACACAACCGACATAACCATCCAATCAAATCCAATTAAATCCATAGTTTCTTCTTTTTTTTTTCTCTTTTTTTTTTTTAGAAAATACTGTGATACTTTATTAAAAATGTTGCAGAAAAAGTTTATACAGGTGTCCAGCCAGAAATATCTCTATTATCACTTAAGGCAAAACCGCAAACAAAATTTAGACAAACTAAGAATTTTAAAACTCTACATTAAAACCTTTGTTATCTTGACTGGTTTAGGGACCAAATGGCAAGAATATATCTTTTATAGAATTTACAAATGTAGCTTAAAATCTTCTGGATGTACTTCCCTTTTTTTGTAATAGGATGCAAAACGGAAAGAGAGTTAATGGTTACTTTTTGTTGTAATTTCATAATAATTAATATCAGTAATATTTACACTCATTCACTTGCTTTTGTAACCCAAAAAATTTTTTTTTTAAAAAAACACAAGCCTGGCACAATACTTTACATATTGCTAGCATATGACAATTTGAAATATCTAACATATATTTCTTTACAAACATATCCAACTAATATTGATACAAAACAAAATCACTGCCTTTTTTAGTTCTAAATAATACATTGCTGGTCACATTGTAAGCTGAGGCAGTGCTGAGATTGCAAGACAGAAAAAGCCCACAAAGAAAACTATTGGAAGCATAACAGGATGACAGTAGGTGATGGGATCAAGTCCGTCCTCATTCTCAGACGGGGGACGTGTCTGAAAATGGAGCGTAAAGCTCTTCCTGGACATGCAGTGTCTAAAGAGTGGAAACAAAGCAACGCACAAAACAGTACTGTATGTGATAGACCTGCAGACGCACAGTGTGCAACTCTCCGAGAATGGGATTGTGTTCGCATTTTGGTCGTTCTGTGAAAAAAAATAAATAAATAAAAAAAATTAAATACAGGTCCTGATCAGAAGAAGAATGATGAATGTTCGGATATATTTACACGCGCCTAAAACAGAAAGCACAAGTTGGAGAAACCCAAAATATCTCAGCCAAAATAAAAACAATAATAGAAGAAGCTTTTAATATATATATATTTTTTTTAAACTTTTTTTTTTATTTTAAACTTCCACGCACGACTATATACCTTTTTCTTTCTTTCTTTTTTTCCCTTTTTTTTTTTTACCAAAGTTTTCATAAATACATTTCAGGCTGGGGTGTAGAATTCTGTGCCCAAGTCAGGTGTCTGATGCATGAAGGATCATGAAAAGATTATGTCTCAGACGCTCAATTGTTGCTTTTCAACAACAGTTGCCACTGTCTTCCTGTTGTGTATTTACGGCACAAAAGCCTCTGCAAAAGCTTCTCTGTCACACTGAAACTGTCCATTTTATCTTGTAAGAATATTAATAGTTTTCCCCTGGTTGCCTTTTCTTTTGGTAAAACTCCTCAAAAACCTTCCACGAAGCTTAGCTCCACGGCGAGTTATTACTATAGTAACATTCACTTCGAATATTTTCATGAGTTCATGATCAATTTATACTGTATATGCTTTTCAAGAAGGCATGGTAGCAAAATAACATCTGCTAAGTCTGTGCTTCACACAGTCAGCCGCTCATATTGGCCTGGCGAGGTTAGTGGCTGATCCGTTGGGAATGAAGCACCATTCCTCCCAGTGGAGCTATACCCGTGTGGTAGAGTGGCCGTGGGGTAAGTTGGTACTGTTCTGGCTGCCACCAAAAGTATTGAAGTTGTGCAGAGGCTGCATGCCAGCCAGCGAGTTGGGGATCATGGTGATGGTGCTGGGCGTCATCAGGGGTATGTCGTCAGGCGAGCGGCGCAGGGTGAGGGTGTAGTCAGGCGGGCAGGTGAGGCGCAGCGTGTCGTGGGTCTGCAGCGACTCGCACTCGTGGTGGTGCTCGTGCTCCAGCTGCTGCTGCTTCATCTGCAGGGACATCAGCTCCTCGCTCTGCAGGTGGGCCACGTCGTTGGCGGTGGAGGGAGTGTTGGTTGGAGCAGAGTTGCGCTGCGGGGTGGGGACGCGCCGGTTGGACTCGTGCCGCCGCTTGTCTTTCTTGTAGTAGAGTGCAGCGAAGGCGAGGATGTTCAGAAAGAGCAGTGAGGCTCCGACTGCGATGGTGACGCTGAGCTCGGTGGAGTAGTCCCTCTTGGTTTCGATCACCACAGTCGACTCATCGGTCAGGTCGCCACTCTTGCGCTGGTCAGTGGTCTGTTTGGTGTTGGCGGGTGGGACCCCCGGGTGGCGGGTGGTGGACGGCCAGTTGTTTTTGCCAGGGAAACGTTTGGTGTAAGGGTAAGGGGTGGTGTCCTGCGGAGGTATTTTGGTGGTGGTGGATACGTATTGAAAAAATTCATTGATGTTGTGAAGATGCGGGACTAGTTCTAACCAGAAAGCGACCTTTGTAGCACGGTAGTGGTCTCGGACTCGAGGTTTGAGGCCAATGTGAAGGTAGAGCTGGTCTTTGGGGTTGTACTTGGTCCAGGCTACCTCCTCAAAACGGTTGGGTTTTGTGTGGATGAACTTTGTATCCTGTGGAACTGGTTGGTTTGGATCCCTGAAAGAGACAAAGAAAAGAGATGAAAATCAAAGAGATGTAATCAAAGTACCAAACTCTTCTTTTATACCTGCATACAGCCTAGGATATAGGGCTGGATTATAAATCTATATTACATGCATCTTCATCACCAGTTAAAACATAATGACCATATTTATGTGACTCCATAAATGGGCTTTTCCTTCAACTCGTTTTGAAGCAGCACGATGACATCTTTAAACAATGCAACATAAGACTCATTCACTCAGGACTCATTTTCTGACACTTCCAGATGAGTCATTACTCGAGTCAAAGCCTCTCTTTTTTTCTGCTCCTGCTGTCCGAAGCTAATGCGTTTCGAGGTGACTCTCAATTTGAATGCAGAAGCTGACAAACTGTTCCGTGTCCTTTATACACCAATGACACATTTCCAGGTCTGTTGTCACATTTTCTTAATATTCAATCTCACCCGGGGTGTTATTTTTCTGTAGTTTGGAACCGAGCTGCCTCTCTGGTGACTTTGTCAGAGCGGTTTCATTAACTTTGGAGAGGTGAGGGGGAGTGAAGGCTAGACAACAACCTTGGGAGGCGACACACTGGAGTGTTTATGTATCTGTGTGTGTGTGTTGCGGGGTGTATATCTGAATACTCAAGAGGAGGAACTCGTCTTGAATCACGCATTGCATTTCGGGGGAAAAGGAACACTGATGAACTCCTGCCTTTGTATGAGCAACAAACAGTACGGGTGTGTTTGTGTTGACTGGTTATATAGAGAGATGTGTGTCTACACTGTGCAGTCCGTGCATGGGGCCATGTGTGTGTTCTAGACGTGCACGTCCACCTGCTCCTTTGAATGTAATGTGTTGAATGTAAAAGTGGTAATGTGGGAAGGTGTGCGTATGCTAATGTTTGCTAATGCACTGTGTATAGCTGTGGCCAAAAATCAATACTACAGACTATGTTTATGTAGGTTTTGAGTCTGCAGTGTGTTCACATCGGGAAAAAAGACACACAAATAAAGTTTTTTTATTTTTGTAGCGGGAAAACACCTAACTGTGGATGGTGGTAAAACAACGGCAGGAACACAGCAGAAAATTATAACTATTACAATTTTGCAACCGCATGTTTTTGAAGTTGAATTGGCTTTAACGTTCCAAAATGTGCAGCTTGATTGATGGCACTAGCATTTTGAGTGTAAAACAGTTAAGTGTGTTGATTTATTTTATGCTAACAGTGAAAAGTCCGCAACAAAGATGAGTACACATACTCGGGACATGGCAGATGCGAAAACATGTTTTGGAAGTTCAGAGCTGCCAATATTTGAATGAAATAATTAAAACCACTTAGTGTGATCACACATTTTTTTGTCCATATTTACATGACAAGGTGAACATGACCCTCCGAAGTGACAACGTTACGAGTACAGTTGGTAATGCGAAGTGCACATTATTACTTGCAGTTTGACCGTCTGGCCAAGCAATAGAAAGTCTTTCGGGAGACAAAGCCAACCCAAGAGTTGGCACAGTTAGTCACAGTTTATGGAAGGGTTGCTAGCCTGAACAGAAGGGAGAACGAAGGAGGGCACCACAGACCTCTGCACACACGCCACCGGCTTGTGCCTCTTCTTAAGACTTTTGAAAAAGTATTTAATTTGTGTTTTTTTGTTTACATTCTCGCTTGTGCTATTTAGCATTTAAGCTTGCCTGCTTATTTGCTCGAATAAAGCAAGACCCGAATGCTGTTTCTTTTTTTGCTAAATGTTCATTTTCAACATTTCATTACTATGCACATGTTGCCCTTTGAAAGTCATTTGGACAAAATCATTCCAGGAACTGTTCCAGGAACTAAACTCAGGAATAGTCAACGAGGACGTTGAGTGCCTGTTTGCTTTTTCCTCCCGAAAGTTTGCAAAGATCAGGCAAATGAGTCGGATAACGGATTTAGAAACTACGGCAATGTTTGAGACTAACCAAATGAAATCCCTGGTCCTTTCCTGTAGTTGAATGCTGTCCCGTTTCCTGAGTTCCTAAAGGGCTCCTGGGAAAGTTTCTCCTCCAGAGGACAGCAGGCTTTTATTTAGCCAATTCCCAAACCTTTATTTTGCGAATAAAGCATGTGAATGTATTGTTAATGTAAGAAATAAATAGAAGCAGAGGTTTTGTGAGGAAACTATTTTAAGATCACTGCCTGAGTTTATGCTTGAATTTCACAGCTATACTGTTAAAAAAAAAAATGGAAGAATTGTGATGGCTCGTTTCTTTGCCGGTGAGTTGTTGCACTTCATACAGCCCCACATCCACCTGTAGCGTCTGAGTCCACGTTCCCTCATCATCCTCGCTCCCCACTCCCTGCTGTGTTGAGCTTGTTGTCTCCATGTGCGGAGTGACAAAGTCAGAGCCACTGATCTGCCTCATTAATGTCAGTCAACAGCGGAAGGCCCCTGGGGCGTGTTGAACTGAGCAACAGTGTGTTTTACGACTAGAAGGTGGTGGTATTTCTTCTTTCGAGACCCTCAACAAACAATAAAGTGAGCGTTCTCGTTCTTCTTGCTGCAATCAGCTTAGATAACTGACTCATCTGCCTGCAGTGACGTGAAGGTTCGCAGAAAGAAACTGTAACAGCATAAAAGAACAGTTTATTATAACACTTGTGTAATCTCCCAAGCTTCATCCTCGGGGGCAAAAAAAACATTTATAAGATCCTTTACTAGAGTGCAACCTCTTATAACCCACAGTGGAAATGCTTCACTACAAGTCCTGCGTTCAAAACCTTGCTGAAGTAAAAGTATGCCGATTCGTGGCGTACCTCGAAAAGTCAACTTTTCACAAGTTTAGAAAGAAAAGTTCTTCAGATTTCTACTTAAGTACATAAACTGAGTTACATTCCAACACATCGCAGATGGATAAATTGCCCAAACTAAACATTCATGACGGTGACAACATCCATGGCAACAACCATGGCTCCACCTGCGCCTACGCCTCTTGTGCTCCTCTCATTAAAAATGCTGGACTCGTCCATAAGGCGAGGTCTGCCCTCCAACTGGTGGCTACATATGGAACTATACATAAAAGGCACTGCTAACATGTGTCATCTCAGTGCAAACATATGCTGGAACAATATGTCCCTTCTCTACCGCTGAATTTGTTCAAAAAATGCCTGGGGCCTTCCATGCTCATTGAACTGCAAATGAGATATTTTGCTTGCATATGTTTCTATTAAGCATCCAATCTGTTGTTAATGACAGTGAGTGTTGCCATAGGTTGAGATACTAAATATGTACTCCTCTCAGTCTGACAGGTGTATGATAACTGAACATTCACAGTCACAATACTTGTCAGCAGAGTGCTGGAACAGATGCTTTCATGTACTTGGATGAGCTGTAATGTATTCAGCGATAACGTGTACTGTCTGCACCCAGAGCAGCTTTGAATGTTTGTCAAAAATCCGCTTGTATAGAATGCTGTGTGACTTTTTCCCACCGTAGACTTGACATGTTAGAGGAGAGCTTTTCAATTACCTGAGTCAATATTTAACAGTCATATTTTAGTCAATAAAATGGCATACAATGACTGACCAAAAATCCAGAAAACGCTCACGTATTTAATATACAATAATATCAGAAAAAGATGAGTGCAAACTTTTCACGTTTGTGAGGAAGTAACAAGACAATATTTGGTATTTGTACATGATAAATGATTTCATTATTTTAAACCATTAATTCATTATCAAAATGGTCAGTGGTTGAAAGAGTATTCCAGCTTGTTAGTGTACCTGGGTGCTGGGGGACCCATAATGTCAAAATCAAAGCAGCAGATTTTTAAGTCTTTTGGTCCCTAGTAGTTATGTCTCGATACCAGAAATGTAGTAGTCATTTTAGTCATTTTAGGTTCCCCAGTCATAGTAAATGCGTCTGGTTTTCTACAAATGAACTTCAAATACAAAAGAGTATTTGTCAGTGGCACGTTCTGGACTATTCTTGCTACTTAATTTCTTACATTTTTCTCATTTCTTTAGTGTAATAGAAAAGCTATTTTGTTCCTCTTACCAGGTTTACTGGTTTTATTGTATTGTTTATTGTACCCCCCTAACATGGTTCCAGAATCCTTTTCTCAAATACTGCATATATGTTTGTCCCTTCTAGGCATTTAGGAGGATGCTGCCTGTCACTCATACAGGTCAGACCCAGTGTGGACGTCCACGAAGCGGCAGGTTAAGAAACTCAACAGCAAGCGGGTCAGTTAGGACACTCGATCCGTGAGAAGAGGAGCTCATAGAGCAAGTTCCCCCATGCAAAGCAGGGAGTCAACAGGTTTGGAGAGAGTTTTGGAGAGCTCTGAAACCAAACACGGGGAGCTTTACTTCCAGGCCAGGGAAAAACGGGTAGATTATTAATGAAAGAGAAAAAGAAATTAACTGCATTCGAGAGTCCTTATCCAGATGGACAAGACTGGCAGAGTCTGAGCTTGGTGGCAGGAACAAAATGATAAGATGGAAGCCTTTAAAAGGGGAGAATGAAAAGATGAGGACTGCCTTTGAGAACAGCTGGCAAGAGCTGAAGGCGGAGTGAGAGAGCTGGTAGGGCAGCAGGGAGGAGAGCATAGCTATCGAGGAAAAGGAAGTGGAAGGTAAATGTGAGGCGGCTGCGTTGCCTCAGTTAGCAGTTAGCTTGAATTCAGCCAGATCAAACCCCAGCGCAGAGGGTTCTGATCCCGGACTGAACTGACTTCCCACCAGATCAGCAAACTGTCTGCTGCTGCTGTTACACAGGTTAGAAATGCTCCACTAGTCTGATCTTAGTGCTGTGTATTGCATTCTTCTCCTGTGTAATGCCTGTCAGTGGGCAAAAATGCCAAAATTCAACAAAACTGCTGAAACTCGGAGAGCCGGTCAAAAAGCACTGCTGTTTTATAATCTTCATGTGGGGCTTATTCAACTGTGTTTACTGGGGCACAGATGTTAACCAGGGCTGTAGTCTGTGTAACGTTACGTTAGTTTATTAAATGGACTAAATCCAAAGTGGCAGAAACTAGAAAAACAACACGAATATTCGTCTCATCCTACCGGTGGCCAGGAGAGCAGCCCGCCCGGCAGAGCCGGCACTCGGCAGGCGCCTCCATCAGACGCAGCCCCAGTCAGCGGCCGAAGAGACTTGAGCTCAGCCAGAACAAGCCCCAGGCCGGCAGTCACAGCGGGGTGCTGGAACCCTGTAACGGCAGCAACAGGCAGTTCCCCGGTGCTGTGGCTGAACTCCAGCTAACTGCTAACTGAAGCTACACCGTTTCCCGTTGCTGCCGACAGATATAAACTCTGCAAGACAGTCTACTGGCAGCTGTGAGGACGAAGCAAGGTTGTGCGGGTGGTTTTCTAATTTCTGCCACTTTGAATGTGATCCAATAAACAAAACTATATAACATCTAAACATTAACAACTAACAAAACTGAGTAAAATTAGTAACAGGGGGTTGAGGAGCCCTTGGACTGATAACCCACGGTCTTTTTTAAATCTTGCCACGTCTCAACAGAGACCTATAATTTGAGAGTTTCGCATAGTGTTGTATTCTTCCATCAATAAATCTTAGAAATCTTCCAATTTTTCTATCGGCAAATCAATGCACTACATGCTTGAGAGATAGAAGAATAACAGCAACACAACCGTCCGTACGTAATCACAGCCACACTCGATCGTGTTGTGTACACATCCAAACAGACAGAATTCTGTTGACATGAGGTAAAGTAGCGTCAATCGGCCATGAAGCGCGACGGGAGACTTTGCAAAGAGTTTGGGAGATTCGTTGAGAAATGGCCACTTTCACTCACTGCTTTATCGGCAGCGCACTCAAAAAGGAAACGAGAGAAAAGAGCCTTCCTAAAATGTCTATGAGGCAGCCAATCCCCCACTGATCAGGCATCAACTGGATGGGAGCCAAACAGAGAGCAAAGGGGGAGGGGGGGGGGGGGGAAACGCTGCAGCCTATGAAGCTGATCAAGACTTTATTTATTCAACTTAAAGTGAATTTTCAGTATGACTGGGCTGCAAACACCCGGATACCTAATCTAAAAGGTGTGTGAAACAGAAACGTGATCCAAATATAAATGGTGAGCAAATCCTCTCGTCAAATCCAGCATTGCCGCAGTACCATGGGAGGACTTGACTTGTTTTATTAACCTCCACATGATCTCTTTGACTCTCACTGAGTTAAGCATCGATACACAAATCGTGATGAAAAGCGTCTGTTGATACCTCCTTCAAAGCATCTTAGGAATATCAAATAGTTATTTTCTGTAGAGGTTAAAGGTCAGAATAAATGTCCATATTGAAGTTAGAGAGGGTGCGGTCCACAAGTCCAGTGGGTGGACATTTGGACTCAGCCATTCAGTCAGCTGTTGGCAACCTGAGGTCTCTTCTTTCCCTAAAGATTCTCAGATTTTGCCAAATATGAACTGTGTAAAGTTCGGATGCATAAGCTACTAGCAGTTCCTGTTTGGACTGTAAACATGCAGCATCTGTCATACACACTAAGCGGTAGTCTCTCTCGTGTATCCATCAGCAGACAAAGCCAGAGGAGGAGGAGGATTAAAACATTTTTTATCTAATATCTATTTCTTTGTGTTATTGTTTGAATGGTTACTACACACTTGCATTGTTTGAAAAGCTTTGACATATAGTTTTGTATTTTCCATATCTATTATCTTTATTTAAAGGGTATTTATTATGTGCTGTAATCAGTGTCGGTGGATTAGGACGGGAGCACAGTCATGTTCAGGATTTTCTGGATGAATACATCGGAACCTTGAACAACCACTGGATTACTTTTGATACTAACCCTAACCCTATTTGACTCAATTTGGCTGAGCGATGACTGAATTTTAGACGCAAAAGTGAATGCTAAGGGTTATGTATCTCATTCATAGTAGGACTAGATTATCATACAAAGGTTGGTATAACGTGAATAGCAATGCAAGAAAACCCAAAGAAAGGAAAGGACAAAGCAAGGGAGCACTCACCCTGTTTTAGCAAAGTTAGTCCAGTAGGTCATGACGACAGCACTCAGCATCACGTCATTCTTTGAGAAGTTGCAGTTGAAGAGATCCGTGGGGCCGATCATGGGGATTCCAAACACGTATGGTACTTCGTCACCATGGGCCGAGTCGGCCCAGCTGGGCTTCATGTCGCTCTGACAGTGGTGGTAGAAAGCGTAGAAGTAGGTGGGTGAGCCGTACTGGGCGTGGAGGTCCGCTGTGGCCACTGCTGGCGCCACCCACTGGTGGTCAGTGAACAGAGCCACCAGGGTCTTGCGCCGGGTCTCTGGGTTCTCCTTGTCCGCCCAGTCTGTGTACATGAATTTGATGGTCTCGCGCAGAGTGTCCTTTCCCTCCGGGTAGCCATAGAGATGGTCAACAAAGTCAGACACAGCAAAGTCAAAATCATTGGCAGACACCCCGTCCTCGCTATCCACAATGCCGTCTACGAACTTAAACCCCTCACCCTGATTAACCCCCAGCATGATGTCGTAGTTGAGGAACTCCCCTTGCTCCATTAGGATCTGGGGGTCATCTGGGATGACATCGCCATCAATCACAGGCCCGAAGGCGATGTGGTACTTTGCAGGTGTGATGTACTGCTCGATAAGCTCCTTGTAGTTCTTGTTCTGCAGGCACTCCACCAGGTCGATAGTGTCCAACATGTTGCAGCCCACCTTCTCAGCCAGGGCCCGCGTGTACTTGGCAGGCTGGTAGTTGACCGCCCAGCTGGACAGTGCTGTGCCACTCTGGATGATAGCTTTCTGGAACAGATCTGAGATTGGAGCTGGTATTAGTAACACACACACACGCATGCACAAACCAAAGCATTGAAATGAGCATAAGGGATTTGGTGTTAATAATGTGTATTGTTAAAAGGACGTAAGAAAGGTCTTTGGGGAAATATCAGAAGGGTCTGTGTTTGAGACAAGAAAGGCCGACCCCCGGCAGGGAGACGGAGAGACAAAGTCAACACACTTGCACAAGCCATGGGCAGACATTGTTTGGTTAGCAGTGGTTTTGAAGAGTATGGACCCCACACGCATCTAAAAGGGACATGGGATGTCTGAAGTTCTTGTGTGTCCCAGCAGCCGTCTGGCTGTTTGTCAGTGTGATCGTCTGCCTGGCAACGCCGCTGCTTTATGTAAATACGGTTCAAAATGAATTGATTACTTTTCCGTCTACCTCGTGGCAACCAGTTAATGAAGACCATATAATCCACATAATGGAATCAATGTTATGGCCAATACAGATCAGTGCGTCCCTATTATTTCTGATTGTTTTATACCCTATAAATAAAAAGTAGTTAAATCTAGACATATTACTGAGAGAAGCTCTATCTACTGTCATACCAGCATAAAAACATTTCAAGGCAAATTAAAGGATGATTCAGAATATTGACATTACTTCTGTGTGTCCCTAATGAGCAAACCAGAACATAAAAGTTATTTGCTGTTTATACACCTTAGGCAGTTTTCACATCCTGGAATATCGGTAGCACAGCTTCATGGACTGCCAATCAGCAAGTAGGCCACAATACACTAGGAACACTTGAGTTATGTGTATTTTTTTTTGTTTCAGAGAGTGCTATTTATACTCATGCAAACACACAGTGGTGGTGACTCAACCAGGCCGACTTGAAAAGTATGTTTTGCACACAGCAGACATTTCCCACAAGGCCCGGTTAGCAGAGTACAAGCTTTTGCTGCTGCCAATGTTACTCAAATGTGGAGTATCAGTTGAACTTAAAGTGTGACGTTAACTTCAAAACAATTTTTTTAGGATCTCGGTATGTTTGCTGATGCACAAGCTGACGGTACTCCTGTCTTCACGGTAGTTTAACAACAGCAGAGCTCCGGTTTACAGGATCAAATGCAAAAAAAAAGGGAGCATCACCAAGAATGCTTGGCAAGGTATGGCATGTTTTTCCACTCTCTCAGCCATGATTGCTGCCCATCAGAACATGAGGACTTTTATACAAATGTTGAGTAAGACATTCCTATTCCTTTGAGTAACGTGAAGAAAAGTGAAACAGACCTAATAACTGCAAAAGAAAGACTGACTCACTGTGATTCCCTAGGTAAACTCTGAGATAAAAAGGTTGACTTTTGTGGCAAGGTGCATTTTTCACAAAGCCTGTATTTGTTGCACGCCGAGGAGAAAATGGTCTGAGAATCGCAGCAGCACTTTTTGAAATCCAATCCTCCAAATCGTCCTCTTTTTCTTTTTCAGACGATCTTTTCTCGCCAGTTTGTAAAAGTTGCACGAAACCATTCATTTGTGAGCTTTCGCTTCTTCTTGTTAAAACATCCATTAATAATACATTAAAAAATAAAGATGTAAATACAGTATGTTAATGCAAGAATCCATTCCCATTTGTCCATTCAACTCCAATGCTTTCGGACTGCAGCAACATACACACTTGAATGAACACACAGTTCAGTTGTATATGATACATGATGCCATGAGTAATCTGATGAAAAGTTACATAACAGTCTACTTTAATAACTGATGCCACTGATGAACGTCTTCAGTACATTCTTCCTGCTGCTAAAGTGCTGTTGTTTTTGGCGCTTCTGGTCTGTGTTTGCTCGTGGTTATACAGTGTTTAATGAAGCTTAGCGGAAGGTTCATTCAGGAACACGCTTCATGCTTCTCATTAGTTCTCTCCATCCCTGGCTTCCCACCGGATCAGCTGACTGTGGGCGTTCACTCTTTGAGTCAAACCAACCACAATTTTGCCACGACCTCCATGAGCAAACTTGTGTGGTTGCCGCCGAACCTTGAAAACGTTCTCCTCTCGGCTGCTGTCGGTTGTTGTTTTCCGTGTGAAATCAATGTGACCCTCCTCCACCCCGTTCACCTCCAGTTCTCCACACAAACCCCCAGGGTTTCCTTCCACCATCAGAAACCTCGCCACACGTCTCATCTATCCACATCTTCAGGCATTTCCCTTCATCCCTGCACCACCACCAGGGTCTACGCTACATCTGGGAATATTCCTTTACTACTCATAGTATCTCTCCCCCTCTGAAAGAAATGTTAGGGGGACATTTAACCCCTAACCCTAACTCACTGATGCTGCACTGGGAACATTTTTATTTTATTTTTTTTTAAAGGAAATACACAGCCTAAAAAATGTGAACTCTCAGCCTAGTCAGTGGTCCCTAGATGCTACAGTATCGGGTGCTACAGCTGATCTCAGTAGGAAATATCTCTGCTCACAGCTTATAGTCGTATACAACCTGTGCTAAGACGTTGCAATTGTCATTGTTTGGCTGTAAAGGGCAACAGTCCAAAAACGGTGGGAGCTCGAGTGCTAGACACACTAACAACATAATGATCATTCATACAGTTTTAGAGCCTTAAGAGTTAGCGGGCTCGAAACATGTGTGGAACACAGGATGGGGCTTGAGTAAAGATTATGTGGTCATTCAAATTAAGGAGATTTATTCATGAACCCGTGGGTGCATGAATGTTTTCAGGAAATTTAATGGCAAGCCACTCATTACATTATATCTCGTGTTGCAAAGTTTTTTATTTTTTTATAATATAATTTAATACTAATTTCACCAGGGTTTAAATGTTCCTTTTTTCTTCAAGAATTCAAGGTAACAAAGGGTGCGCAATTTATATAGAAATGTCAATTTCTTTATTAAATAAAACAAAACCAAGGCTTCCAGAGCTGACTGTGAACGTCTTCTTGATGGATGCCCGTGTATCAAAGCGGAGTGGATGCACATATACAGCAGAAATGATTATTTTAAAAAAAAGGCCCTTTGCGTATGCGCATATCTCAGTGTGGTTATGCATGCCTGTGAGCAAGTAGACGTACCTTCTGAGTAATGCGAGAGGGTGAGCAGGCTGACGCATGATGCTCCGGCGCCAGAGCCAAAGATGGTCACTCTCTTTGGATCTCCTTTGAAGGCCTGGATGTTTTCTTTGATCCACCTGAGGGCCTGAATTTGATCTAGCAGGCCGTAGTTGCCCTTGGCTGCCTGGTCTCCCGTGCTCAGAAACCCTGGATTAATGAAAACAGAAGGGGAAAATAGATCACAACTTTATTTCCGAAAGTTTTTTGACATCTATCTATCCATAATCTCAAGAGTTCAAGATGCGAGTCTCCAGGGCTGTTATCTCCCGAACATGCGTCCTTCACTGTTTAAGTAGTCTAAATTGATAAATAAAATAAAAGAAGAGATTTTAGCTTTCTTCAGTATTTTATGAAAATACCAGGTTGTAGCCTCTGTGTATAATAGCTTTATTATTGCATTTGAGTTGTACTTAGCTCCTTTAAACAAGTATTTTCACTGAGCTTTTTAGGTTTGACCGGTAAAAAGTGTTGCCAACTCTTTTCAATAGAAAAAAGCTAAAGCCAGCTCGAGAGGCGGGACTTCATGTGCGGCGTTAACAAGGCCCACAGCCTGATATGTCTTCTACCTCTGTGCCATAGAGCTCCATTGTTATTAAACTTTTATAAACACATCAATGAGCTTCACTGTTGCACTGAGTGACATGTTCCTTTATTACCATGAACACACACGCTGTACTTTATTTCCATTCAATCCCACACATGCCGTCCTGCCGCTAGAAATAGACACGAAAGTGGATTCATCCGCCGCTGAAAATAGTCCCCAACAAATGTTATTTTAGGTAGTTACTGAGCCTTCTGTAAAAATGTAACTATTATACTATGGACTTGGGGCTGAGCGCTGAAGCGGCTCTGATAATATATGCTGCTCACACTACGCCTCCTGTTTAGACACGATCATCTTCAATGCAGCAATGTATTATTGTGCATTGTCTCCCATCACTGTCTTCTTTCTTGCATTGATAATCGGTCCACATTAAAACCCCGGACAATAGGCTGAGTGTGAACTAATTATTCTTGTTTGTAAGCCATTCAGCATTAAGATCTGCTGCCTCAAGTGCCAACATACAAATAGTCAACTATGCAAAAGACTTTGAGTTTGATTCCACCCATGGCTCCAGAAATAGTCAGGTCCCCTTCCAGTCAAGTGCCAGACCAACCAGCCTGGCAGCGAGCTCCACATCTGAAATTTGTTGACAAATTAGCAAATGCGCCTAAACCCATTAAGTGGCTTTCTAAATGCTGCCACTGGGGGAAGTGGTGGCACCTCCATGCCAAGCCTGTGAGCTCAGCGGCCAAGCCTGACAGCGACAGCCTGTCCCTGCGAGCTGACCAAGACCGAGGCGGTGTGAATGACAAATGGGATGAGGACTGCTGGGTAAGAAAGAAGGGGGGAAAAAGAGGAGAGGTAGCCTGTGGCTCTTTGATAGAGAGCAGATCTGGTTTGTCATGGTGAGGTGGAGGGGATGATAGAGAGGAAAGGAGGGCAGGGGTGGGGGGTGGATTACAAGGCCTCTGGCAGCCTCTTACACCCTGTAGGATGACCACAAGCTGCTCCCCCTCCTCCTCTTCTCCTCCTCCTCCCCCCGCCTCAGAGTCCCTCTCAGTTCTCTTGTGTCACCTCTTTTCTCTCTCCCTTCTCATCCCTCACCTCAAAAGGAGCTGAGGATAGGAGCGTGCCTACCAGGCTCTCCCCAGGACGTGTGAAGATTAGTCGAAGATTTATTTCAAAGCACTATGACCCGAAAAATAGGCTGTATACATAACTAAGCCAACGTCTGAAAAACACAGAATTATCAGAAACCTAAGAGACATAAAAAAATATCTCTAAATGTTGTCATCTCACACCTCGACTACTGCAACTCCCTCCTGGATGGACTCCCTACATGTGCCATCCGACCTCTACAGCTCATCCAGAATGCAGCAGCCCGACCCAGGTTCTCCCACAATGCACCGCTCCTCCGCTCCCTTCACTACCAGTGGCTGCCCGAATCTGCTTCAAGACACTGGTGCTGGCCTACTGTGCGGTGACTGGATCAGGCCCTTCCTACATCCAGGCAACAGGTCAAACCACACACCCCAGCTTGCTCACGTCGCTTTACATTGGCCTATCGGCTCGCTGCTCCCTCACTGTGAGCGGGACCCAGATAGCCCTCCAAATAAAACCCCGCCTGTTTGCTATCCTGGCTCCAAAATGGTGGAAATGAGCTCCCCATTGATATCAGGTCAGCAGGAAGTCTTCACACCTTCCGTTGCAGACTGAAAACCCAGCTGTTTCGACTGCACCTTGGCCTATGATAAAAAAAAATATATATATTTTTTTTTTTTTCTGTATGTTGCACTGAAATTGGTTTGGCTTATTTGAAGCTAATGGTAGAGTTTTTATTCTATCGTTTCTTGATGTTGCACTTACAATGGTTTACATTATTTGAAGATAATGTACCTGGAAGATTCTTGCTGTTCGGAGTTTGTATCCTCATGGTTGTTTGCACTTATTGTAAGTCCATTTGGACTAAAGCGTCAGCTAAATTAAATGTAATCTAATCTAATGTAACTAATGTTTCTCTCATGAGATGTACTTGTACAGGTGGCACTGAAGGATATTTTGAAAGATTGAAAGAGTGAGATTTAATCTCTTAATACGCTGTAGCAAGTGAAAGTTAATAAGCAGTAATGACAATTTTCACACAAAAAAAGCAGCCCTAGCGCATTCTGCATCGGTATCAGATACAGAGGGCTGCAACACAGCGTCTGTATTAGAAACCGAAATGCAGAAACAAGCCCGTAGTTACATTTCTAAAAGATTATTAAGTAAATACTTCCTCAGATTGTTCAGCCCTATTTCACAAGTGTACATGGTAATAAGATGGATGGCAGAAGAACTTTATAGTATTTCTGTGCTCACTGTCACATTTCAAACAAGCACTTCCTCTGACGGTCCTTATTAATAACGCAAATAAGCTCTGATATTCAAATGTTATTTCTTAAAAACAAGCCGTACTAACTGATGAAAGTCCTTGTTTACATTCTGAGAAAGAGAAAAAGTGAGAGACGGCCATTCATTCCATGACAAGTTCATCATCGCTGTTTCAAATGTAAGGAGGCAAAAGAATAAAATATAGCTTGAAGTTAGGCTGCCTGGAAATATTACCCCAACTGTGTCTATCAGAGAGCTGTCGATACTGACACTGAAAACCACTCTAATGGTAGGCATATATATTACAAATATTCTGCAGGGTTAATTATATCAAGAAAAATGCCGTCTACCCTTTCAACTGGATTGCCAACTGTTGCGACGGTGTCAACTTCCACTTGACAGTCGCTGACAAGTGCTTGGTTAATGTAATGTAATAATAATACTTGGAATCTGAGGAATGAAAACTTTTGACTGAGGAAAACTTTTTTCGCACAAAGTGAAAGGTTAATTCTCTTTATTTAAAAAGGCACCCATAGTTTCCCAATGATGTCACACAAAGTGACACAAGTGATTTAATTGAACAAATAACACATTTTAGTAGTTTCAAGGAAATTTCTTTAAAATCTACACAACTGGTTCTTTCTTTAAAACAAATAAGTATTACTCTGTGGGAGTTCCCTAATTAGCTATGACACACCAGTGTCATATTTGACCTTTCCAGAAAGAAATCAATTAGCTCTAAACTACAAGTCAGCTCTTTTTTGCCAGGTTATAAAGAACTGTATCATCTGCATACATGTAGAGTGGTGACAGAATTATATTGCTAATGCTAATACTACTTAGTGTTTTTTTCTTCCTAACTAAAACGCATCAAATAATAGTACTTCCTGTACCAGAGGATTACTCAGAGGTTTAAATGAGCAAAAGCGCTTGTGAAATTGATATAGAGTGATGTTATTGTGTTTATTAAATTGGTGACTAAGCTGGGTTTTTTTTATAATATGAGAAGGTCACAAGTTATTGATTTATTCTATAACATTTACAAGTTTCTCGAACACAAGATGTAGCCAGTAATAAATCCATTGTCTCTTTTTCCAGATCAGGTTTTTCCACGTGCTGTCAGTGGCACTGTGATCTCTCACTGAGCACAGAGGAAGCCAGCAGCAGTCCCACTTCTCTGGGGGAAACGCATTAATCCCTCCCCTCCACCATTTGTATTAATTCTGCCTTGACAGGGGCGAGGAGCCTTAATGTAGGTCAGTCATGACAAAGCACAGACGGACACAACCACAAGGTTTGAACAGCGCTGAGGAGCGAGATCTAATTCGTGGCCACACTGATTTATTTGAGCTATTTGGAGCAGTGACTGAAAACATAATATTTTTTCTTAATTTTCTGAGCTTGATTTGGGCATATCTGGTCTCACATGGCATGGTATTGATGGACATGTGTTCTCCCACAATGTACCATGCACTGTAAAAATGGAGGAGCGGTGGTTGTGGTACAGCTAGGATAAATTGAGCAAAACATGCATTTATAGAAATCCTCTGTGTTTAGTTTCCAAATTGTGGTTAGTAGAATATAGTAAAGCATCAATTGAGCCAGCCAAAATAATACATCGTCAACCTCAGCATTCAGACAGAGCTCCATTCTACTGGATAAAGTCCAAAATCTATTAGATCAAATTGAACAAGGTGATGAAACGTCGCCATTTTGGAGACACGAGCGATTTTTCACCTGACAACAGAAATGTGTTTGCAGAGCCAAGTACGAGCATAGACACTCAGCTAAACTGAGTTAAACTGCACGAAACATCTCGGTTGAAATAAAAAAAGAAAAAGAATCTTTACCAAATCCTGGAAATACCATTGGTGTGTTATCGAAATGCCACAGCATGTTATTGTCGACGGTTTAATGTTCAAAAGCAGCAGCATCAGATGCCAGCAGAGCAGCGTGAGTGACACAAATGACACCAAGCGAAATGGCACCGCAGCTCTGTGGATAGACAGTGACCCGGCAGAATGCCAAGTGCTTGAGCTTTGAGCACAAAATGTTCACAGGCCAGAGAGCCATATGAGTTAATGCGCTTCATTTCATCACATCCCCTCACGCTGGACACGGAGAAATGTCTGATTTCCTCTTTTGAGCTCAAAGTCGCAAGAAGCAAACCAAGATGTGGGCCTTCTGTTATGCTCTCCATGTGGATTTGGAATATTATTAGCGTGCACTTAGCCACAAATATATATTAGGTATGCAGAAATCCAACGGACGGACCTGACTAAGCCTTCATAAGCACATTATGAAGTTTCTTTGTCACAGTCATCACAGAATTTAAGGGTCATGTTCCACAACAATGATCCCAATGAGCTCCACGGAGTGAGGAAAATACAGATTTTTGGAATTTGGGTGCTGGTGTATGCTCAGGAACCAGTACTGGCAGACATCCCATAATGAGTTATCTGAATTGGGAGAGAAATAGCTAATCATTCTTCTTTAGACTTTACGCAACATGCAACCGTACGACTTGAATGGACTCTTTTTGTCGACATGACGGGCACCAGCTCAAGACCTCAACTCCCGCGACCCTTCCTAACAACGAGATGCACTGGAACACAGTCTGAGGCCTGTGATAGAACCTCGGGTGATTTTATTGGGTTATGGACACACTTTTCTGGTTCGCAGCACCCAGACACTGACATCGCCATCCGGGCATAACAAAAGCTCAAACCAACGCCCTGTAAATACAGCAGCTTAAAAAAAGCCTTGCTTTTTCCAACTCAATCTGGTAGAACAGATGGTTGTTATCACTAAAACTAAAGAGACGCCAGCAAATGATCCCCACATTTTGACATTATTTATCACTCTCAATACATCAGGAAGGAAAAAGTGGAGGTCTTTTATGCAGAGAGAGGCAGAGCACTCGTGACAACATGACAGTAATAGTGCTTAATTGTGCTCCCTGTCCAGAAGATAATCTCTCCCGCAGCTCCAAGATGAAATGTTAATCATCAAAGGGAACGATGTGAAAGGAACAGTTTGGGAAAAGCTCAGCAAGGTCAGCTCAGCACAGCCATGCACGTTCGGAATTTGTGTCTGTCAGGGATGAAGGCGCCCACCAGGCCCGGGTCGGACCGGCTTCAAGCGCAATCACAGGGACGAGGGAAGGTGAAGAGAAGAAAATCAAAGTCAGGCACTTTCTCGCAGCTGAGGTCTGTAATTAGGCTGAAGCATTAAAGCCCTCATGGGGCACGCCTGGTGTTACACATAACCTCCCCTGACTGACAGTGCAGCAGTGAAACAAACACAGCACAGCTGTCAGAGGGCGTCAGCCCACGCCGCCGCATTTGAGGGTCACATCATGTGGCAGATTTTGGATGACAGCAGAGTTATGAGTCACACGGAGAATGACATTATGATAACGACTGAAAAAGACAAATGTGGACATTCCTGTACAACTTCTCTTCTTAGCTGCTTGGCTGGGCTGCGTCCTGTCTCCACAGACCGGACGCTTTGACGGTATTTTTGAGGAAGACGGCAGTGTCATTTCTTTCCCTATCATCATCATTAACGAACAAAATGTATTCGTCACTCGAGACACTTCAGCAGGTGCTCTCCCCTACCTCCCGAGTCCCCAAAGAAATCCGTTAAAAAAAAAAAGAGCTCATGGAGACAACGTCGTCCATCACGTTCACCAACACGTGTTCCGCAGTTTTGTCCTGCTGCGACTTTATCACGCAGCTAATCACCAGTTTAATGGGACTATTTCAACTTTTTTCATTACTGTGCACCGTTACTTACTTCTGGTGGCAGTGAGGATGTGAAAAAAACAAAACAAGCAGAAGGCAGAGTGGGAGGTGAAGACTCACAGTGATCTATGCACATTCACTGGAGGCAGAGAGCAGCTTGTAAAGTCATGTTAGGAGGAGTATATACGTCTCTGATGTACTGCTGCTCACTCTCTCATTGAGCATCTATTTCATCTGCGTGTCGGGGGGGGAGTGAAAAGGTGTTCCTATGGTGTTACCATATTCTGGGACAAATGAGTTTCTCCCGCAGCGCTTGATATTAGAATTTTGTGATGCCATTTTAGCCTGTTTGTTGAAGGCAGCTTAAAAAAAACTAAAACCCGCAGAGCTGATAGTTCTAGTCGTTGATAATTGGCTGCGCGCGTTGGAGGAAATGAGGAAAAGCCAGAACCGTTTCACAAGACTACGTGGACCGTTTGCCGTTTTGCTGACCTGTTGTCCCAAGAAAAGATCTGGCAATTGAATTTTAAAAACAATCCGGAGGTGAACCCTGTGGTTTCGGCAGTTATATTGTTCTTAACCGGCGAGAGAAGATCTCGGAGGTATGCCCTTGAGGTACAATTGAACAAACTTTAACAATTGCACAATTAATTTGGATATCAAGGTAAATGTTAATAATCACCACAAGCTTAATTTATTTCCCCCCGAACATTTACCGTCCTTATCTAGACATCTGGAAAAAAAGCTATGCTACGTGGACCGTTCCGCTGAGGTAAATTACCTGTCCAAATTACTCAAATGCTTTTACAAGGAAGACATATTTAGATTTTTTTCCCCCCTCACACTGTGGCTTGAAGACGCAGAACCAGCCTGTAGAACCCACCGTGGGTGATTATAACTGCGCGTAGGCTAATCTAAACCCACACATTACTAGAAACAACACAGGAAATGTGACCTCTTTGTTAAATAATAGCTACAGCCCTGCTTTGGCTCTCTATATTGGTTAAAAAAAAAAAAAAAAGAAAAAAAAAAAAGAGAAAGAAAAAGGAAATAAAAAGCTGTTTTAATGGGATTTTGAAAAACAATGAACGCTGGGGACATTTGCCAAAGCGGCAGTTAAACAGTAGTGGCTTGAGATGGTCAGAAAACACATTGGACGCTTTTCATGGGCTTTGACTGTGACAGAAAAAAAAAAGGGGGGGAGGTCACCTCAGCGGGTTTGAAGAGCTCAAAAAAACAGCCATCCAACTATAGACCCAAAGCATAAGGCTGGGTGAAAAAAAAAAATAAAAGCTTTAATAGCAGCTTGAATGGACTCAGTCAACACGGCTCCCCCATCCTGTAAATCAAAATCTCTTAATAGTTCATACAATGGCAGCCGCACACAGATGGCGCTCAGCTTAATCATTTCCGAAAGCAGGTAAATAATATAAATCAGTTGTCTGGGCATTTTTTTCCCCTCATTTTTCTTTGTGAAAAACTCTTTGATGAGATGCAACTTCTCCCCCAATAACTCCCTAATAAGTCGTCTCCTTGTTTCATTCGACAAACGACAGATGTTTGTTCTCGGCATCAAAAGGAAGCAACATTGGCTGATCTAGGACGAGGCAGCTCTGGGAACAGATATACAAATCTATGCATGTATTCTGTGTGTGCACACAGTGTTGCAGTCTGGTGGTATGAGGGCTTCCTTTACCTATCGCTGGTACCCACTCACAATTACATGTAAAAAAAATGTATAAAAAAAAAAGTTGGAAAAATTTCTGCTCAACAATATTCTTTTTTCGGTTAACCGAATAATAACAAGCAACTTCGGGGTGGAATAAATATCCATTTCCATCGCATTATCTGTGCAAAGGTACTCGGACTGGGGTACATCCCTACAAGGTGGAGGTAATTATAGCTACTTTATATCATCTTGCGTGTTTTTTTTTCAACTGTACCTAGAATCTTGCATGCAATTTCAAAGTGACCATGAACTACAGCTGTACCTCGGAAATGTAACACAACAATAAAGCATCAGAAAACGAACAAGGCTGGATTAACAAGGGGGCATCTGCCCTCGGGCCCCAAACCATAAGCTACACCCAACGGGGCTCCCAAGGCCCCCAGGTTGTCCATGTGACTTTGTGGTAAATATATTCACGATGCATTCAAATGAGTTTGGTAATACATACCAATGAAGGACAGTCTGAAGTGAAATGGTAAGAGCCCCGAGGCAGCTCTTGCACAGACAGGCCTCATCGTGTCGAGTGTCAAAATCTATTTTCGGCGCAAATGATCATTTTTTTTATATTCTTACATGGTGCATAACCTTCCAAATGAGCTTTTTAAAAAGGGGCACTCTGGTGATTTAGTTTTAGAAAGATTTTTTTTTTTTTTTTTTCAAAGAATGTTCAAAATATGTTAGGACATGACTTTCAGTTCTTAGTGCGGGTCAAGCTGCAAAAAAATTTTAAAAAACGATATTACCCATAATCCAATTTCGCTAACATGTTTTCATTTGACCCTCCCTACCAGGTAAACACCCACATCTTTCACTCACTTGTCATGCACTTCAGATACTAAATGAAGCTTTATGAAATGTGGAAATGAGACTTTAACTTGTTTTTCCACATTCTAGAAATAAAAAAATAGTTGCAAGATTAGCTGTGGAGTTGTTGGAAAGAATATTTCATCAGGTGTGAAGGATGAAATTGATATTGATCTCCTCATCTGACTCTGGGTATGACGGCAAACAGACATTTCCCAAAATGTCAGTGTTGCCTTAAAAAAAAATTTAAACTTCACACACACACACACACACACACGGAGAAATCAGATTTCTGTGTGTACCACTGCTGCATTTCAATTTGCAGGTGCGAGTGTAGCCCCCGGTCTCTGTGGCGTAACCTTTTAAACAAAATTTTTTTTTTTATAAATGTGACCAAATATCTGAGCACCTCCAGAAGCGCGTTCGGACGGAACATATGGATGTTAAAAACTAAAATGAGTTAGCTCATCGCCCTCAGCGAAACTCTTCCTGGGGTGCATATGCAGAGTGAAAGTCATGGACACACGGGGAAAAAGAGAGAGGGCGAATGTGCCAGAGAGATATTCTGGTGCAGCGAGCCTCTCAACTGGGAGGAAAAAGCACAATTTGGTTCCACATCCGTTCAGCCGGGGCACTGCCCCAGTCATCAACCGGCGTATGTTCCTTAAATTCTGCAGAGCCAATTAGAATCTATTTGACATCCGTGGGGAGGCATCTGCACAGCTTGCAGAACTGCACAAACAAATTCAGGGACACAAGCAGCCGTGCACACCGCAGGCGTTTTAAATGGCGGAAAAGATGTCGTTACAGCACCAAGGTATCACGCGCTACGTAAATAAAGCAAGTGAGTTTACTCGACTGGAAATGTCTCATTAGCCATAGCCGTGCATGCAATGAAAGCACTTTGGGATATTATTCCTTCTTTAACAATATAGGACAGCCTGACAGCCAATATATATATATATATATATATATATGTATATATATATCTATATATATATATCATTGTTCATTTGTGTTCTCGGACTGCTGACTCCACTCCTCATTGAAGGACCATCACAATGTAAAATCCATGACTTTTTATTTTTCCAACTCTCGCCCACGTTGATGCGCATCTCAAGCAAAATTTGGACCGACACAGGCAGTAATGCAGGACTCGCTTTTTTTTTTTACTTTAGTGATCCATATTCCGAAGCAAATTTGCAATTAATCAAATAAACCAAAAAAGAAAAAAAGCAGCTGACACACAGGGTTAGGGGCCTTGGCGTTTTTAAAAAAACATTTTTTTAACTTGAGCAGGCTTTTTCCGAGTAAATGTTTTCTTCCTTACAATTAATGTGGTCCTTCGATTTAAAGCTGTATTTTAGTCTTTAAAAAGAAAACTAGACTTATTTGAAGAAAAAAAAAAAAATTGCTAACACATTAAAAAAAGGGTTGTTGTATGGACTTTATGTATCAGATAATTAGAAACATGTAAAAAAAAATGTAAAGCATTGAGACAAAGGGCAACAGTAAAATAGAATTCCTGATATTCAAATATTACTTTTGGTTTTCAGACTTTCAGGGGTCCCATTGGGCCACCCCTATGAAACATTTCTCGGGGTGCAACTGGCCACTTTGTGGCAACCTAATAGCATATATTAAAATTAGATAATGTTTCACAATGAAATTAATTTCTCATAATTACACAAATATTATTCCAAAATGACAAGATCTATATCTTGTGTGAAAAAGGGTTTTACTGGACACATTTTCTTGAAATTATAAATTCCTGTAATTATGGCTAAGCATTTTTCCTGATCACAAGATACATACTTCAAAATTAAATGATTTCCTAATTACAAGATACATATCTCACAAATATACAAAAACTATTTCTCAGGAGGATTTTTATTTTTTGTAGTTAAGGCTGCGCATGTCATAAATAGGATATCTGCATTTCATAATTTAGATAACTTCAGTATCTTTATGAGAAAACTTTTTATGAGACATTTCTCATTATTCTTGTAGTTATGAAGTATTTTTCTCAGAATAGGACACAGCAGATCTAGTTTCCTCTTATATGTATATAAAAACAGAACTCATATCTATAACAACAAGCAAAAGATCTCGTAACTCTTATAGTTTTCTTCCATGTATCAGATCTCTTGTAAATATAAAAAGTCACATATATATTTTCATTAACTTTTATATTTAAAAAAAATGTAAATGTTATGATAGCAGTCACAGTGGGAACAGTTGGTGGCACCCTGGTTGTTGGGCTTTGTAATGCGACACTGTGTCATATTGTGTTTGTTAAATGCACCTCAATGAGCACTGTTCAGCGACAGCAGGGACGGGCTATAACATCCACAGTTCCCAGAATCAGTGTAAATGAGCACAAACCCCGACGGATCACCTTGAAAAACGAGTCGCAAACTTGTTTTGTCACATTCCAGCGTGGAGTGTGACGAAGAGATCCGGGGGCGTGTGACTCTTCGACTGTTTGTCACTTCATAAATGTCAGCAGAGTTGTCAAACTCCGACCGTGTGTCATTCCAAGTCAGGGCTACTTCCTTTTCCTCCTTTCCATAATTCCTATTCGTGACGGCGGGCCCGGGGGCCAGGGCTGCTGCAGCAGCTCTGAAACCCACATCATTAAAGCCTCATCATCATGGGCCATCCAAGTGACGGTGCACACTCACACGCGGGCTGTGAGGAAACCGACAGGCCCAATATAGAGTCTCTGACAAAGCCCCAGCTAAACAGCCAGTGAGGACAAATCAAATGGGCACCCACGTGGCTGCCTTGTAAAGGGGAAAAAAGGGACAACAGGGTGAGTTCCCCTCCAAAATACTCCGTCTTTTCTCTGCCTTTGACTCCTATAACACCCCCACCCCCTCCCTCCCGTCATGCGGCTGATTTGAGTGGGGATGTCAGCCTCCTCTTAGTTTTCCAAATTGCTCCCAAAACCTAGCCAGCCATGGCAGATCTGCATTCGGCAGAGGACGGAATGAGGGCACACAGAGAGAAACAAGTTTCCAAAATGAAACATGTGGACCTCTTTTTGCATGATGGAACCCTGGAAACAGGCTTTCTAAACAGGGTGAATTGGCCACTTATTCATTCCAGCGGACAAAAGCCGACCTTTAGGACACTTGTGCAAGGACAAGGAGGCGATTTCCAATTATTTGATTATTACTGCACCAGTGTACAGTATGTGGAACGGAGCCTCTTTGATGAGGATGCGCATGAATTAGTAGCGAAAACAAGACTGCAAATCAAAGTCCGAACTGCACCCACAACATCAGAGGTGGGAAGTAACCAAGTACATGTACCCAAGAACTTTATATTACAGTAGTAATATAAAGTAAAGTAATAGTTTTGGACTCTCTCCAAAACGTTTAATCTGTCTTTTATTTTCTTCTTACTTTTCGTCATTCCTCTCTACCCTTCGTAATCCCTACCTTCCTCCCCCAATCCTTCCTCATGTTCTTCCTTCCTATCCTTCCTTCTTTACTTCTGTCCTTCCCTTGAGCTTTCAATCTATTTCCCTGTTTCTTTCTTCTTCTGTCCCTTCCGTCTTTCCCATTGCTTTGCTTCTTTGCTTTCTATTCTTCCCTCTTTCATTTCTTTGCCTTCTTCTGTTCCGCTATCCTTCTTCCTTCCATTTGTCCTTCCTCATTTTCTTTCTTGCTTTCATACATTTTTTACCTTCTGTCCTTTCAATGTTTCCTTTTTTTCTTCCTTTTGTAATTTGTTTCCTCTTTTTGTCTGTTCTTACTTCCTACAGGCACACAGGCCTGTACAGGTAAGGGTACAGGGTCTGAGTACGGATCATGTTCAGGTATGGGTTCAGGTACAGGGTCTGAGTAGGAATCAGGGAAAGGGTCTGAATAGGGATCAGGTACAAGTACAGGTAAAGGGTCTGAATAGGGATCAGGTACAGGGTCTGAGTAGGGATCAGGTACAGGGTCTGA
>CALSBV010012184.1:130369-177092 GCA_943590825.1 Bovichtus diacanthus | reverse complement strand
TCTGAGTAGGGATCAGGTACAGGGTCTGAGTAGGGATCAGGTACAGGTTTTGGTTGCTCACAGGCAAAAGGAACATGGCAACTTTTTTCCAGACATAAGCAAGTAGTTTTGTTGCCCTTTTGATTTGTTTCACTTTACAGCGTTAACCACGTGATTAAAACTACGACTGTAATGTGGGAAAATCTGTGTCCCCGGAAACGTAATTGAGAATGCAGTTGTACGGGAACGTTATTTTTAGGAGACAGGGTCAATCCCTCTTTCCTTACCTTTCTCTATTTTTTCTTTGTTTCCTTCTTTCCTCTTTATTATTACTGACCATCACCTTTTTCTCTCTCTTTCTTTCTTTCTACAATTGACCTGAATGCATAAAAACATACGTTTAATTTCAACACTGGAACCCAACTCCAACACTCTTCATATTTACCATTTTACCTTTGCAATCTCAAGTGAAGTTCAGACTGCGAGGCTGTTGCTTGTGCTGTATTTCTCCTTGTTGAATGAGTGAATTGTTTTTCTTTCTTAAAGCAGTTTTTCTGCTTTTTTATCTTACTAAATGATCAAATGAACATTGGCTTTTCCTTTGGCAAAGAAACACTTTTCGTCTTTTTCCTTTCAGTCACGTTTGAAGCTTATAATAAATAATTCCTGAGCGTCGGGGTTTGATGGAAGTTACATCATTTCAACTTTCAACATTTAGCCTAATAACACATTTCTAGAGTTCAAAAGACACCACAAACCATAATCTGGGTTATTAAATAATGAACTCACAATCAGAATATCAATAAATACAAACGCACATAATGAATAAGTGATATAAACGCATTCTGTCGGTAGAAGTGGTCCCTGTGCCTCGAAGCAGGACACAGTAATCCGTATAAAGACAGACTGCAGGTTTGTTATTCATGTGCAGGTACCAGGCTGCTGCTGCTCTGGCAGTGATAACTGTGTGTGCATTTATTAGTATGAGCACAGTGCACATGTGTGCAGAGATAAACTCACAGTCGAAAGCCTCTGCGGCAGACTGACAGCAGATCCAGCTGTGATCACCGACATCAGAAGCGGACGTCGCTTCACGTGACGCTTCAGAGGAAAGGAGAGTCCCCTTTCCCAAAAAACACATTTCCTTGTTTCCTCTCTCCTCGCACGCAACTCACAATGCATCCCATGATGGGAGGGACTAAGACGCATTGGAAAAGACGCAAGGATGTGGATGCAATTTAGGATGCACCAAGAGACAGGTGCAAGCGTCTTCTTCTTTCTTTTGGAGGGGGGGGGTTTGCATCCGAAAAGTGCATCCGCCTTCTACTGGATTAAAAATAAGACTCAATTCTCCCAATCTAATGAAAGAAAAAAAAAATACAAATAAAGAAACAGTCATTCCCCCCCCCCCCCCCCCCCCATCCCGCTCTCTAATAAACCTAGTCTTATCACTGTAGGCTCTGACAGCACGAAAGCCTCTCTTCCTCTCCAGTAACTCGCACGATATGCAAAGACTTTCTTGCAGCGTCACCGCCTGTCCTTTACCGAGTGAGGGCCTTTGTTTTGAAAATACTCCCGAGAGTTCCACCTCGGCCCTAAACGGAGACAACGTTCATCTAACCGTTTAGTAAGGTAAAAAGCAAAAACTGAAAAAAAATTTAAAAAAATACGACTGATCCGAAAGCTACACGGATTTTGTTGATACCAAATATTTCTTCAAACGTGTAGAATGAGGTGTAGGCTCACTGTCAACTCAACACTTGGGGGACACGGCGGGCAGCAAAGAAGGAAATTGGAGAGTGGAGGCTGCAGCAGCAGCGGGCCGGCGAGGCTTAACAAGCTTTCCGCTCTGACCCCAGCTGTGGCGTACGTATCGCGCGGGGGTGGGGGGGTATGATGTGTGGCAGAGCTGTCACAGGTATCAAGCCTGTGTGCGGCAAATCCACCGACTGTGGCAGGGAGGACAGGCGGGACGGAGGGAAGTAATGGGGGGCTGGAGGACAGGGGAGGGGGAGATCTCCATCGGAGTGACAGCTCGTCCAGGTGGGGGACAGCTGGCTGACAGTGATGGAGGGGGGAGTAGTTCCAACACAAACTGCCCTCAGCTCCCTATGGTCCCTGCTATCCTTTGCTGTTTTGCAGAGTTTCTATAGTGCCGACAAACCCAGGCTCTTTTTTTTGTTGTTGCAGATTTGCACGGTAAAAGGCAGATAATACAGTATGCGCGCGTGCAGTGCAGCATGTGGAGCCAGCACGCACATGCACTACAGTATGCGCGCGTGCATACTGTAGTGCAGCATGTGGAGCCAGCAAACACATGCACGGTGAAACCCTACGGCACTGAACACTGGACACACATCACTGCTCAGGCTAGATCTGGGTCACAAGTCATTAAATCCCCTTGTTCATCAGCTGCCCCCCCCCACACACACACACACACTCGCCATATCTTCACCTCGCTACATACCATCTGTCCTCCGCTGGGATATCAAATCCACCAGGGTCTAACAGGTCAACCTCCACAGAGCTGCCAGACGCACGTGAACCGGCCAGCTGACAAAGGCCCACGTCTCTGCTTACATCACAACACACAGCCAGGGGTCAAAAATGTCCTCTCTGTGTTGTAACTTGGAAACCGTCAGCAATCCAGGTGACATTATGTTTCTCCTAAAAAGGTAGGATACACGAGTTGCTTAAGTATGAGATAGTACTGAGCACTTTGCATTCCCCCCCCCCTCCCGATACCGAAATGCCGACATACCTTCAGGATTAAGGATCTTCCATCTCATCCACCTTACCATTCTTGGTCAGACTGCTGTAGAATAGCGTCAGGCAGATGTACGTGCCCATAAAAAAGAGAACAAACAGTTCTCAGAGAGACAGAGACGGCGGGGAAGACATGCATGTAGTACTAAAATAAAGATAGTGTGGTGTGCAGAGCAACACCAGCAAAGATCAGGAGGAAACAGAAAATAGCCATGTTCGCCGAATTTCCAGATCAAACCTCAGCACAGCTGGGGTTTTTTTTTTTTTTTTTTTTTTTTCCCGGCTGCTATCTACACTGTCAAAACTCCACCATGAAATGCTTCAGTTGTTCTGATGTTCATTCTAACTTTAGGAAAATCAATCAGGGGATATGAGAAAGCTGACCTCCAGCGCAAAACAAGGGGGAACGGAGCGCCAGCAGACATTCTGCTCAACCAAGCATTAGCCCACATTTATTGGTTATGTCGAGCCACAGAGCTGTTTGAACAGTTCTGGAGAACCCAAATCAAATTGCAGCCGCGTAGTTTTCGAGCTGACAGGTTGATGTTCAGGGCGAGGGAGGGAGGGGGGGGAGTTCTATATAATAAACCATCGATATCTGTGATTACACATCAAATTGACTCCTGAGGCCCCTGATGACGGCGCGCTGTTGTCCTTGCACTGACTTCCCTCCTTTTTTTTCCTTCTCCTTGGGCTGCATTCCATCACCTCAGCTTGCCGTGCCAAGTCCACAGAAGTGGGTCGCAAAGCGGAGGAAGAATTTACGCAAGTAAGTAATCAATGGTAAGCACACAAAACAAGCATGTCAAAGCGGCTGCTAATCCTTTTTGTCAGGAGTAGTACAGCTCTTCCCCCCCCCCCCCCCCCCCACACACACACTCACACACACACACACCATGACAAACCAAATGTGAAATCAATGCTCTATTATTGGAATATGTAAAAACATGCTGAAATAATTGCCACCGCACGCCGTCGTTGCTTCTAGTCCTTGCCTCAAGAAACCAGCTCAAAGTGATTTACTGCACTCTTGAATAATGGATCTTAATTGTCAGAGTGGCGAGCCCTGCGCTCTGTATAAAGCGCCGACGTTGTCATAGTTACCGTCTGAGAGAGAATATGTACCTTTCCTCGAACATTACATCGGGCCCCGTGACAAGTTCGACTTGCTGCTTTTGTAATTATCGCGCATGGCTGCAGTGAAGTGTAGCGCCGCGACAGGTGGTCTCCGCTGGGTGCGAAGAGAGAGATCGCAGGCGGTGGATCTCGGCCTCATGGGATGAATTCAGTTATTATGGGACATCAGGTTACTTGGCTATTTTTAAGATGGCTAAAATCTCCTACTAATTTACTGTTAATGTTCTGGGTCTCTCATAACACATGGCATGCTTTTGCTTCAAATCCTGCCTGGCTGGCTACGGCTCAGCTTTGTGGAGTGCGTTGGCTCCGAGTGGAGATGCTTGCTTCATATTTACAAATATAATATAAAATATGTCTGCTGCATAAACAACATGCAAGGGCTGTACTGAGTCGTTGGGTTCTTCAAATCTTTACTCCGATGTTGACATTACAATTCTAAATCAACGATTAAATGCTGCACAGCTTCTTTTTTTTTTTTTTTTTTTTTTTTTTTTTTGCATATCTATTGATCGCATTTGTGCACAGTTGCAGATAACGATTAGGCTACATTATTATTATTGTTTTTTCTTAGATTCCAGTCGGGGCAGTGACACACACAAAGGGAGGAAATCTAACATCACCAAAAACTAATAAAACATAAAAACAAACAAAGCTGAATTGACTTTCTTTTCTGAAGGTGATTCGATAACCTAGAAGCTCGGAATGTAAAAAAAAAAAAAAGGAAAATACATTTGGACCAGCCAGTATGAAGTTAGGAAGAAAGCCAGAGCAAATACTGTTGATAATGTGTGCATAGATAAAGGTTGAACTCTGCTTTCTATTTATATACTTTATCGAAGACAGTAGAAACTTTTGAAACTCAACCCTAACCCATATGACTGGATCTGCTGCTTTAAATGAGTGATGTCCCGTTACATTGCCCTGAGGAGCTCACCTGTCACTCTGCGTGCTGTTCACCACATTCAGCTGTGATAATTGCAATGGCAGCCAGTACAACTTTGGAGAAAAAATGGAATATCAATCAGACTGGCTGTAAAGGAGAGGGTGTAGTAGTGTCCTACACGCAGACATTTGGCAAATGTCATTGCAGACTTTCTTCCCCAGAATAACCGTCTATTGTGGTTCTGGAAATAATGACCCTGAAAGAAAAAGCAAAAGAAGCGTGACGTTGTTTTGGCACTGTAAAAACGTTTTTGGGAAGGAGGTCGGGTGGATGGCTTGGAGAAAACATTTTATCACTTTGACGCAGGTTCACATGACATTTCCCACTAATATTAGCACCATAGAGGGGGAAGATGTCAGCAGTTAAATGTAAAAACAATCCATCATCTTTTATAAACTGAGCTTGTTTTTGATATAAAATCTTATTTTTTATGAATAATTCATAGAAGCATACCACGGCCAAACATGACAAATACACGTATCTGAAAATGAAACTGAAAAAAGGTGCACGGTGAGGTTTTCTTGTAAGGAAACGAAAGTCCTAAGTGTTAAGTGTAACGTGTTGCTTGCTAAAAAATAATAATAATAACAGTGTGCATTATCCTTGAGGTCTAACAAACATGGTAAATGCATTTCCTTGCTTGTAAAAAAAAAAAAATTATCTCAAAAGTTTAAAACTTGAATTATTTACATCCGTGTTGACTAGCAAGCATCCTTTTCCTTAGTTCGTAGTTGATGTTGAATTTGCGGTTATTCTGATGCTACATTAGTCATGTATTGGCTTTAAGTAACTGTATATGCACAGTCACTTTCTGATTCTTTTGATTGATTATGGTCCCATTCTTTAGTATTCAGTGTAACAGCAGTTATTTGCATTTTTTACGGGGGAAAATCATGCGATTCTATTCTCTACACTTACCCAGAAATAGTTCAAACTTCAAGCTCACTCTTATCTGGACTTTGACCCCCTAATTAAAAGATATATAATTATCAAGATATAAAAAGTCATAATGTCAGTTCATGTAGAAAAAGAAAGAAAAAAAACATGGCAAACTTAAGAACCTGGGTTGTATGCGTTGAGCAGCTCATGCACATTCATTAGGATTTATATAGGTTAATTAGGTAGAGAAACAGCAGCTGCCACCTCCGTGCTCGTGTCTTCAGAACATCAAAGGAGCGTTGGCCCGCTTTGTGGTCGGCCATCTTACTCCTCTCTTTCTCTGTCCTCAAGTTGTTGAGCGACATCACTCTTTAATCAGCTTCGCATCAGGGGAACACTCTGCCCCAAAGATATCATGCAAATGAGCCCCATTCCTCTTTGGTGGAGCAGCGTCTGCTGAGGCCTCATGCATTCCGGTGGTCTGATGGTCTGCCACTCTGCAGTCAGTGCTGGAACACTCCCATCATTATGCAAGATTGGATTTCGTGCAGGCCCGAGTCGAGGCAGCGCTGCTTTTCCAGCAGTTTCAAGAACACAAGAACAAAAGTTAAGCCAATCAATTCAGTTCTGGCAAGAACAGAGTTGCTTGTGGGGGGCTTCCAGGTGTATTCTGTCGGGGTATCTGCGAGTGTGCGCCTGGGTCACCTTGCTTCTGGCTTCTTTCAGCACAGCTTATTGTAATTGGCCTGAAAGAGTGGATCCTAATCTTACTTCTAAAATGGTGATCATCAGAAGAAAAAAAAAACCTTATCAGATAAAACAATTAGAAACGGCTAATAAATATAATTATACTTAATGCAGCAGTACAGCCTCCAGTTGTCTGTAAATGGAATTTCTCGAGCGTTGAACGAGAACTCTTCCATCTGCATTTGGTTCCTCCCAGGACTTTAATTTGTCAAGAAGTGTTTGCTCCTCATTCACTTCAGTGACTTAATATTCCAACGAGGACACGATATATTTGCCTATTGTCCAGAATTGAACTCTGACGTGCAAATTACCAAGGCTCCCCAATGTCCAGCCAATTGGAGAGAAGCAATGGGACGGAATGGTCTTTTACAAAAGTATTGATTATTTCTTACATCTTTCAACGTGCAAGTTGCAAATTTGCAACATGATATAATTTCCCCTCTTAAATTCGATGAATTTCCCCAATTAAAACAAACCCCATACCTGTGACCCACGCATGAGCGTGAGAGAGACCTGCAAGATGTACAAAGTGATCTGCATTTTGCAAGTGACAATCATTTTATGCAGAGAGACTCTGCCGACATTTATAACCTGCATGTAAGCAGTGCCTGCAACACTTTTGTGAGACTGGCCCCTATGTAGTGTACATTTTGTTCCTGAAGCCGCTCAACCCTTCACCCCCCCTGGGCTAGAGTGAGACGCTGCCATACCCCCCTTTGACCCGATTGAGGAACCTTGCAGCACATCTTGAAGCGGCTGTCCAAAAGGTCTTGGGAGAAGGATGCCATCACTGGTGCAGTGAGCAGGTGATGAAGTCTTTGGCACAGCACATCCCATCAGCTGTCCTACCTGGGAAGCACGCTCCTTTCCTCAAGCAGCCCCAACCACAATCTTTACTAACAAACGGAGAGCGACTTGACACAATCACACACGACATCTCGGAGGCCTGGGTGTGCTCCTACCGTCTGGAAGATCAGATTGATGAGGCTCATGAGAAGAAAACTAAATATCACAAGCTGGTAGCAGTGTCATGGACAGGGTTGGACAGCTTGCCAATAGATGTGGGATAAACAGGCAATGCTGGCTGCTCGCTCTGTAGAGCAATTACACTACTAGGCATTACAAGGGCTGGAGCCATTAGGTGCTGAAAGAGCCTCCGGACTGGTAGTCAGAAGGCTTGATCTCCGGGATAGTGCTGCCGGGATACAAGTCTGATCAACCCTGGCGGTGACACCCGATGGCCCCAAGTTAGGATCCGTCCCAGTGCACCCGAGGGTGTATCTTAGAATATAGATTTTGATTAAACATCTCGTCTAATCTAATATTTGCAATGATGGGAGCCATTTGGGATTGGGGGAGGACAATGCAAGTCCTCCACTTCATGGGAAAATATGTTTTGTTTGACATGGTATATCATCAGTGCAGTGCGTTATGGTCTACTAAGGCTACGGCTGGTGAACAAATTGGTATCTCTTTCTCTAAAGTGGATTCGTTCCTGTGTGGTAGTTAAATGTCAGTGCAGAACAGCAGCTTTGGGAAAAAAAAAAAAAAAAAAAAAAAAAAGCAAAAAACAAAAAAGCCACACCTCTTTGATTCTGACACCGAAACCTGACATTTACTGTTTATGATTGAGATCTGTGAAACATTTCCCCACGATCAAACTCGGTAGCAGTGTAGAGGAGAGCTGTCTCACTTTGAGATCACGTCATCGACGACCGGCCGGGTATCCACAGGAAGAAATCACCAAGAAGCCAGCACATGGATGTTGTGAGAATAATCAATATATAAGCTGTTACAATGTGCCTTATTGTGTCCTTATTTAGAAGTATTAAATGTCATATGAAAAATGTTATTGAATTAAGTGACTATGCATAGTATAGTGGCCAACCTACTGTGAAATAAGAAGTAATATTTGTAAACTGTGAAGCGGAAGAGTACACCACCTAAAAGGGTGACTGAAGATCTGATTGGAGCAGAGAAGCTCTAAGAGGCGTGGACACGCCTAAGTGCCAACAAGGGGCCAATAGGACCTGGCCCCAGCCAACCAATGGGAGAAGACTATACCCAAAAGGAGGGTATAAAATATGTTGTAAACAAGAGATCGTGGCCGTTCTATGGATCTGTGAGACAGAGTCACTACTTAAATGTGGTCTGTGGAACAGTGAAATGGGGCGGTCCTCAGCTTAGTACTTTTGTAATGTTCACCATATCATCATCGAATAAATACAGTTAATATGAAGAGAAGTTTTCTGAAATTGATTTATATGCGTCTCTATTTCTAAATAAAAGAACACAACAAAATCACTACAACTGTTAGACTATTTTCGATCCACGATGCCGTTATTGTCTGCCAGGAACATGCACAGTTCAATGGTTGGTCGTATAATTCCTAAACTATGAGACTGAATGCCCATCCTCATTTCTTTTCCTTCTATCTCTCTCATTTCCATACCTCTTCCATGCAAGATATGACAGCCTGCAGATAAGAGAACCTCAGTAATATCCTCTGACGACAGCTTTTGCCTTTATACCAGTTTTAAGAAGTTCTGTCTTTGATGTGCTAACCGTCTGCAGGAGTTGAATAAAGGCATGCTGAGCCTTTGTGCAGACACCCTGCTCTTCAGCCATAACAGAGAGCAAGTGTGATTTTAAACTTAACAATGACTCTGGAACAAAGCTGTCAAGCCAGTCATCTCTCTTCAAGGCTGTTTAGTGTTTCACATTATGGCTGTTACCTCAGTTGTCATTCAGATTCCGGGGCCGGGGCTCAGGAAACATCTTAAACTGTGCAGAAGAATGTGCTTTGAAAAGAAAATGCTAATGTGACATATCAGCTATTATGTCTGGATCATTGCTAAATGGTGACAAAAAATGAAATACTGAAGATAAAGGTTGAACACAGGGGGAGAAAAAGAAAACACTTACAATTGTTTGAAATCAAAGCACAGCTAAGCAGCACAGCATCACATTTACATGACTGTGATATGAGCTACTGATGGGTGTTCTTGGGTGTTGGCTACATTGTTTGAACTTGTAAAATATAATTAAGGACATGCTGAACTTCTTCTTCTAGACTAGTAAGCTAAAGCTAAGGTTTGCTAGTCAGCCAACTGGGAATCTGCACCGACGGCGTCCTTGAAATATGCAGGTTGCGCATCGAACCTGGCAACCGTGGTGTTTTGATGTAAACGCAACGGAAAAGGGGGAGGGGGGTGCGGCATCTAGGTGGCTGAATGATATCAATGTTATCAGTTGCACCTTTAAATAACATTTAATGCATTTATAAAAAAATTTAATACGATTTGGAAGGAAGACAATAGTTTCATGAGCTACCAACCAAGGGGCCCGGATCAGAGGCGTAGTGGTGCGTATATGTATCTGACACCTTTTATTGGTAAAAAAAATACACAATGTGACACACAGATACTAGATCAACTAGGCCACGGTGCGCAGCGCTTGGCTTCTGTGTTTGTCAGATCGTTTCACCATTACTGTGCTAATTAGCAAGCGTCTGCATGCATGCTCACACGTTAAAACGAGGTGAACATGGTAAACGTTATACCTGCTGAATACCACCACACTGATGCCGGGCTGGTCATGTATGGCTATTGCATGAATAGTTCACATTCAAAAATCACTGCTTTTCTTTTCATGTTATTCTATGATTGGGTTTTTGGAGGAAATGTCCTCATTGAATCAGAGACGCATAAGCTGCATGTATTTTGACTTTATTCATTTGAAGCTCTGCAGTGGTTACGATACAACAGATTTGTTGCGTTTATCAAATCATGTATCAAAACTGCTGTAGATTGTCTTAGTTATTTCTGTGCCGATCGGCAGTGTGGTGTCACCGGACTGTGCCGATGTTCGATGAGACTGCTAAGCCAATGAAGATACGGCTCCGTTCACCATCGAAAAACAACCCTCTGACACACTGTCGGGAGATTAAAAGCCAACGCGACTCTTTGCTGTCATTCTGCCCCACTTAGCCATCTCTGACTTAGATGTTCTGGGAGATTTTTTTTTGGTTTGTTTTGTTTTTGTCAAAGCATCCATTTGGACGAGCCAGTCGCTGTTCCCTTCCATTATCCTCTGTAATTGCTGAAAATGTATTTGCGGTGTGCAATTCTGTCGACTGTCCTTTGTTTAAAACAGCATTTACTCAAAAAGGAAAGTATACACCAGATACATAACGAGTTCTCGGAGAAAATGGCAGGGGGATGCGGCATCAACAAGACAGCTTCAAAATCATGTAGATGGACTCCGCTGCTGACCAAAACGACCCATTTTAAAACACTGCCCCGCTTTTGCCCATTTTATCAGCCGTCATTAGCACAGCCGTGTCCATGTGCAGGTTTAGGCGGACAGGGAAAAAAAAACATCTGCCCCTCAAATCCCTGCTGTGCATCTGTTGCATTCTGTAGATGACAAGCCCCACAGCTAGTAAATGCTAAGAATTGTAACGTTTCCGCAGCCAACACTGATTCCTCCAAGCAAAGATTTTGTTTTGAACCAACATTATTAGTTTTTTTTTTTTTTCCCAGTTATTTCAGACAGCAGCGTTGGAAAAGAAAAACTTCAGCATGAATATCAATACAACAGTCTTTGCTTGGAAATCACAACAAAGGCAGAGTAAAGGTTGTGATAGTGCTGACCTTTTAAAAACGCAGGTTTGGGTTAGAAAACGCAGAGGATAAGGTTATGTAAGGAGAAGCTTTCCGACAAGTTGTAAAACCAATGGAGGGGGATAGCTCGACAGAGGGAAAAAAAAAAAAAAAAAGAGCCACGTACTGCAACCAAATGTTGCTTAGCGACTTTTAATTTCGCCCATGTCCTGACTCCAGCTCCGTACCGAACACGCAGACAATGAGATTGTCAGAACAAAGCAAATGGGCGTATTGAACTATTTCTGCAATCGATGTGAGACATGCTGTCACATGAAGGCGGGGGAGAGGGGCAGACGTGGACACAGCTGATTAGTCAGGACCATGGCAGGGGCACGCATTGTCCAAGGTGCACACAGAGCACTGTTTGTCGTGTTGTTTTGCCAACGCGACAGATGACTCTGCTCACCCTCCTCCCCTCACTCGCCATGCGCCAAAACGAAAAGCATGTTTTGTATTTTTTTTTTTATTTTTATTTTTTCTTTCAGCAGGGTCTGAGCTGCAGCCTTCTGCCTTTCTGTGTCATGTCAGAAGGCATCACCTCATCGTCTGACTCACGACCGGAGTGGATGTGCGCGGCTGACGACTGTCGCGGGGCCACTACGGCACATTTCCCTCTTGCTCCTCACGTGCTGCTGTCACTCCACCGCCGGGGGGGGGGGGGGGGGGGGGGGGGATTTCGGAGTGGTAATGACCTCCTCCAAGCCACAGCTGTCCTTGCAGAGAAAGAGGAGTCATGAAGAAGAAGAAAGAGGAGGCTGCTGGGAAGCCGAGTGCCTGCCCTCTGGCAACTACAGAGGCCACTAACAGACTAGAATAGAATGATGCAGAATGAAATAAAGGAAAAGAAAAATAACATAACAATAATAACATGGATAATGGAAGGCAAGGGGGGGGGTGGTGTCACTTCAAAATATGTTATAAAAGTTTATTAATACTAATTATAAGGATAATAGGCTAGCAGTTTCCCCCTGCTTTTTAGGCTTTGTGCTAAACCAAGCTTAGAATGTCCTGGACTTTTTTGTATTAACAAAAGTATATCAAACGAATACAAATGATCTCATGTGACGTTGAGTAAATTCCAAAGATGAACATTTCCCGAGAGGTGATGCCAAGCGGCAATCTCTGAGGCAAAAAAATCCAAAATAAAGCCAATGTGAAAGTGGCTCAAAACAAAAAATTAAATAATGCAGTTCATCGAATGGCCACTTGGGCTCAAAATGGCCAACAGAAATGAACATGTTTACAGCCTGGTACAAAAACGTATTTTGTTGATGACAACTGTACCGTGATATAACTCGGCTGTTCAAATGATATTAAGGCTTAAAGTACTGCATAACTGAGGGCACGACCCACTTTGAGTGACAGTGGGTGCCGTCAGTCGGGCCCGCCTCAGCTTCACCAACATTCCACGTCTTTGCCCCTTTTTGGATTAGACTGGAATATGGCGGTGTCTGCACTATAAAAAACAATTTTTCCCACTGGTTTCCTCTGATGGCAAAGGGGGGTGGGTGAAAATAGTTCCATTGAATTCATAGATAGCCTAGATACTGGAGACGTGATGGATTATGGGTTTTCTTCTGTAATGATCCCCGAGGTTAGGGAGGGTCCAGGTTATTCCAGTCGACTGGTGAGCAGCAGTTTGACAGCTTCTCCCTCGGAGCTTTATCACATCCGTCTTATTTGTGAGAGGTTTCCCCTCTCGGAGTCACACTGAGCAAGTAATACCACGGGAAAGTTGCTTTTCCGTCCAACTCGTCATTATCACTGTCGCAGCAGGAAATCATATTTGCCATTACGATGCGACGGGCCTCACAAGGCTGAATACGATGTAAACAACATGATGCTTTGGATGCTCGGATCAAAAGATTTTCAACAGTCTGCTATGGAATTTGTGCAGTCAGTGAAGTGAAGTGATTCCTTTCTAATATCAATCCACTATGTAAAATGTAGACACAAAAATGCGTAAAAAAAACATGTAAAGTTCAGCTGAGGCTCAATTGAAGGGTTTTCTCCATGCTGTTATACTTCGTCTACATTAGTTAAGTGAAAATTAATTTTCCCCGCACCAAACTAAAGGCTGTGTATATACAAACAAGATGGACACTTGAACGCTGGAAGACACCCACTTCATTTGTCTAACTCAGACTGCTGACGACTCACTTTTTGAATGTATTTTCTCCACATAAACTGTGGATTTTGTTGCCAATCTCCAAACCTTTTTTTTTTTGTTGTCTTTTCTTGCCTCCGGAATCCGAAGATGCCACGCCCTCTCGTGCTTCATTCGTGCCGTTTTCTTCCTGAGCAAATCTTGCTATGCCTGCATCCTTTTTTCACTGCAGACATATTGACTTGTCATTGAGGGAAAAGCACACACGGTTGAACCGTATTAACATGGAGGGTGGCTCCGTTCCAGCAAATATTCCAGTGCAACACAGCAATTCAAATGTCACCATGGACACCTGTGTTTGACAAGCCAAAATGTCCGCTCGCTTCACATTATCTCTCCTGGTCACATGCGCCCTCCCAATTATCAACAAATCAGCGGTTCCATTCTGCTCTACAAAAGCCTTTAGGGCTTTTTTAAAAAAAATTTTTAATTCTTTTTCTTTTAGTTAATTGTTTTTTCTTTCAGCCTGCAAAATCCACTCAGTCTCATTTCCAGCAGCAGCTGTTTTGTGTGAAAAAGCTCCGATAGGCCCCCTGTCCACTACCTGCTCAGCAGCAACCGGTAGACAGACACATTCAGAGACTAGCTTGTGAACATCGAGGAACATTTAGCATCTAGATATTGTTCTCAGGAGCTGGTGAAGACCAAACTAGAGCTTAGAGAGAGTATTGGACATGACTCCAAATCAATGATCCTGTTGCCCTGTGTCCGCTCTGGATACAAGCAGCTGATTGCTAACATGTAAACCGAAGCACGTGGAAGTAGTTGTAAAAAAAACAAAAAAAAAAAAAAAACACACACAACCCAGCCTAAAAAACATGAATTAAGGCAGTTTGAAAAAAAAAATTTGAAAGAAAAGAAACAAAGAAATGTGATGATAATTCTGGCGTTAAGTTGTCGATTTTAGTCATTCATAGTCTCTAGTAGATACTACAATGACACTGCATGGGAATCCCTTCAGAGTTTTGCCATTTTCATGAAAATCAAAAGACACCAGAGCACTAATTGTATTAGCTCCACAAAACTTTTGAAGGTGGAAAACTTTCCAAACCCACTGCGTATTTCAGGACATTATGTTACATTAAATACAATTTAATGATGACCATCTCCGGTCTAAAGGGGCTTTGATGTACCTGCAGTGAATCAATGAAGTAAAAAGGGTGCATTTTTTTTTCTTTCCCCTCTCTCTTCTACTGGTTTCCAAACAGACGGCAAATAAGCAACACAACTCCATCATCAGGACACAACAATAAGTCACCTCACCGCCACAATGGGCAGTAGGGGGCGGGGGTTGGGGGGGGTTAGAAGGAGAGAAAACAGAGAGTGCCATGTGCCTCTGACAGATCCCAGTGCAGTGTAATGAAGCTCACCGTCACTCTGGCTCATGTGACAGCTTCCTGAAGCCAGATGGCACTAAGTATAATCCAAGAGGCCTCATCCTGGCACCTCCACTGTTGGAACCAAAATCTCTACCCACTGATGACCCACTGCAGCTATGGTGTAGTTGTTTTCTTGCTGTAAAAAAAAAAAAAAAGAAAAAAAGAAAGGGGGATGCTATGGCCCTGTTGACGTAAGATGCCGCTACCTCAGCGTCCGTCCTCAATAGCACGCGCTGGCCTTGAAAGGTCATGCTAAATACTTATGCCCTGGGATTCGTGTGCACTGCTGTCCACACCGTCAGGGAGGCACCTTTGGCGATGCATTGCGGATCTCTGACTATATTTTATTAGTTGTGGAGAGAAAATTATATCCACCGGGGGAGAGCACCTTGGTCCCTGATCAGAGAGATAAAACACTTTTGTGCTACATTTATTTTAACCATTTCTAATAAGTTTCCTGGAAATAATTTAATTAGTTGACTTCCAATGACTTAATTCCAACAATTGCTAGCATTACCCACAACGTCTTTTTGTCAGTGAACAACAGACCCTCTCTGCACTGAAGATGGAATAAAGGGGCCATTTCATTTGTCGTCATCTTTGGCCGGCAGTAGCTCAGTCCGTAGGAACTTGGCCTGGGAACCGGAGGGTGGCCGGTCCGCTGCCCCGAATGGACCAAGTACGGATGGTCATCTTGCTACCTGGAGAGGTGCGAGTACCTGGGCACTGCTGAAGTTCCCTTGAGCAAGGCACCAAACCCCCACACTGTATAGTAGCTCCTCACTGCCGTCTAATACTAGGCTGGGTTTAATTTAAATGCAGAGTCTAACTTTCACTGTTTATGAGGTGATGTTTAAAAATAAATAAATAAAAGTTGATTCGATTCCTTCATTTCCATCTTTGCAGTGATGATATTTGGTTCCATCTATTTTACGTTATTTTTGGTTCTATACATTTTACAATATTGCATATTCATTTTTAGCCCCAGAGAGATGGTCCACAGTGTGGTGCAAATAAGCAGGAAGATAAAGTAACTTTACCCTCTGTGTTTTTCCGTCTGCACCGGGGTACAGTTGTAGAGTTGTGCCTTTTGAAAGTGAGCTAAGGGAAACAGTGTAAGTGATACAGCCTCTGACAGCTGTCCAACAGGGTGTGCGAGCTTAAAGTGGTGGAGGGAGATGAGTGTCTGATGGCTTCTCTCACTCCACTCAAACTCCCTTTTCATCAGCCTGCCAGCACGCACACTTCTGGAAGCTGCTCTGCCTGCAGAGCTTGCCGTTCCTTCACACAAGATGTCTGCCGCAGCCCAGCCCTGCGCTGTTCACACTCACTGCAACGGGCAGTGTTGCACGTTAGCACCTTCCCCACAGCAGTTGGAGGTATCTGTTTGAATCATTTGAGCTGCAACACCCAGAAATAGTGTGAGGCCAGGGCACTGCTGTGTCCATTTTACAGCGTGCGACTATACAGCGAGTGTCCTATTGTTTGTCGTTCGGTGCCAAAAATGTGACCTGGCTGTCGCTGCAGGACGGTTGGATGCTTGGGATTTGAGATTATATGACAAAAAAAGTGGGAACCTTTTATCTTTTCGCTTGGTAACTGCTGAGACCACAACACATGATCAGACAGGTTGGAAACAAACCTCCATGTTAGTCGAACTGACTTGGGAGGAGAAAACGAAACTGTAAAATAAAAGACCCAAACTGTCCGTCTTAAGCAGTTAACAGTGTAAGCATCCACTTCCTGCTACATTTTGTTCGTGACATTTCAGGTGCGCTCACGTCCTGGTCTCATCGCATTGTAGAAATGTGTCCTAAACGGTACAAAAAACGAAAGCTGAATGTGTCTTATACAATCATATATGTATACAATAATGCTATAATACTACTCTATAATTATGCTAGGTGTTTGTGTTAAATTAAGCCTATATTATCCACTGTAATTACCAAAGAACATGCATCTCTTAGTGGTAATGGCCCTCAGGTCACTTTGTGTTTGTGTTGAACAGCACAGGACACCTTCTCTCACTCCGCTGCCCTGAGATGGATTGAAGAAGTATTTTAATTTTCATCCGTCTAAATAAACACAGTCAACTGATATGTCTATGTAAATGTGATGTCCGAGTTAAAGAAGTACTCTCTGACGACGTTGTTTTAAACACAGGGGTACCGCAGGGCTGCGTTTTAGCTCCACTACTATTCTCTGACATGACACTGCACGACAGCAATTTCAATTTATTTAAATACGCTGATGACATGGCTTTAGCGAGTCTTTTCGTCACATGATCACGTCTCTTGATTATTCTTGGTTTCCAGGCCAGAAGAACAGTGCAAGTCCAGCTGATTGTGAATCAGTGTTGGAAAAACAAAACAGGAACTTTCCTCACCGACACTGACAGACAATGTTGATTTCATATGTCAGAGACTGTTTTTAATGAGGAGTCTGAAGGGGCTTGGGGTCAGTCTGGACATATTGGAAAAAGAGTATGTCCGCCTGACAGAGTGCATCCTTGTTGTTAACAGCTCCGTCTGGTACGGGCATCTGACTGTAGTCAATAGAAACAAGCTGAGCAGGATTGTTAAAACAGCAGGAGAGGTAGTAAGCCGCCAACAAAAGCCATTAGACAACCTTTACAGCACAGCTGTACACAGGAAAGCCCTGCCAATCATAAATGACAAAACTCATCCCCTCCATGCTGTGTTGGAGCTGCCACCCTCAGGTACAGAAAACCACTGGCAAAGAAATACGACTTACAAAGGTTCTTTCATCCCAAATGCAACAAACTAGAGGAAACTTAAAATATGAGAGGCTGTACACCATGGGTATGAATGCAATGACCTTTGTTCTGTTTTATATAATGTTATTTATCTTGTGTACCGTATTTTCCGGACTATAAGGCGCACTTAAAAGCCTTTAATTTTCTCAAAAAACGACAGTGAGCCTTATAATCCGGAGCGCCTTATATATGGATTAATTCTGGTTGTGCTTACTGACCTCGAAGCGATTTTGTGTGGTACACGGCGCTCACGGCGCTCTGTCAAAATGTTTTAGTACGACTTTGGTAAACTACAAAGCTGCACCGCTTGCAGCATTACGGCTACCGTGGTCAGGAGCGTCGCGGAGTAATACATACTGTGCTTCACCATAATATTACAGTGTGTGTGTATAAGGACCCCAAAATGGCACCTGTCAAGAGACACGCTTACGACGCGGACTTCAAACTCAAGGCTATCAGTCACGCAGTAGAACATGGGAATAGAGCAGCTGCGAGAGAATTCAACATTAATGAATCAATGGTATGGAAGTGGAGGAAGCAAGAAGATGATCTGCGGCAAGTAAAGAAGACCGCAGACCGAAGCTAACCGAAGAAATTTACGTCAAGAGACCGGATGGCTTTTTCCACAAATCTCCGTCCCTATTGATCTGTGACTCCATGCGCGCCCATCTCTCCGATGCTTTCAAAAACCAAGTTAAGCAAACTAATTCGGAGCTTGCCATCATTCCGGGTTGTAATCGCCCAACTGTTAAACTCGGACACTGAAGATGAAGAATTTGAGGGATTTGTGGACGAGGAATGAACTGAAAAAGTGAGTGTATTGTGTTGTATTTTACGTGTCATAACTGAACAATTTTGAGAGTTATTGTGAATACGCTAACGTTTGATTTAGCGGTATCAGACTGTTTTTTTTACGTGTTACAACTGAAAAAGGTTGGGAGTTATTGTGAATACGCTCATTAACGTTTGAACAATGTTGAGAGTTTTTGTGAACACGTTTAATAAAGTTTGACTTATCTGACTGTTTTGTTTCGCTTAATGCGCCTTATAGTCCGGTGCGCTTTATATATGAAAAAAGATCGAAAATAGACCATTCATTGACAGTGCGCCTTATAATCCAGTGCGCCCTATAGTGCGGAAAATACGGTACATGTTATTATGTTCATGATTATTAAAACAATATGCTTTTATACTGTGGAAAACCATTATCGAACCACTATCCCCTCATAGTACAATGTTACCATGACTGGTAGAAAATGATGGCAACTATGAACTAGAATTACCGCCTTGTGGTTTTATACGCCTCCGTCAACCAGTCAAGTTGCCGTTCACACCCATGTCGGTCCAAAAATGTCATCTCTTTATCCTGTCAAGACATTTGTGTGAAGTTGTCATAATTAGCTAATAAATTCTCGAGTTATGGCCAAAAACGTGTCTCGGGAGGTCACAGTGACCTTGACCTTTGACCACCAAATTCAGTTCATCCTCGAGTCCAAGTGGACGTTTGGGCCAGACGCAACGAAATTTCCCCTGGGTGTTCCCGAGATATTGCATTCACGAGAATGGGTCAGAATGAAAAAATTATGCCTCCAGCCATGGCAAAAAACCCCCCAAAAAAAACAGACCCAAGTTGGAATAAACTGGAATTATTAGTAAGAATTATATCAACTAAATTAACAAAAAAGGATCAAGGGACAGACACATCTAGGTGAAAGCAGTTTTATTATGCTTAATGGTATCAAAGGGACCAGAAAGCCACCAACAGCAATGAGTCCAGTTCTGTTCGCACTCACACTGCTCAATGTTGCTTACAGTCTTAAGTGTTGTCACTTTTCCACGCACAGATGGCTTCCCCCCCTCCAGTGACTACAGTGACACAAGACTTTAATATGAGCACACGGGGTGAACCTACTGTGTGTCTGGAGACGGAACCCTTCTTTACTGTCGGAGCCACATGCACTTTGTGATTTGGGGATGGATGTGGTTTTTTACGTCAAAATATGCAGCCCTAACAAGATCACAATTTCTACATTGTCACTCTGGTTTTCTCTCCGTTCCTGTTCCACTCACCTTGCCGTCTCTATCTGTATCCTCATCTGCATTCTTTCTCTCTCTCTCCCTCTCTTCATCTCTTTTTTTTTCTCCTCCTCACTGCAGTGCACACTTTTCCAGAACACCTTTTCCCCCCGGCTCTCAGGCAACTAAATATAGCGCCTGGTGCAGACAGCTCGGCCTTATAACAAATGGTAAGCAGAGCAGAGCAGTGGTAGCATGAGCATAAGGATGTACTGTAGCTCACCTCAACAATGAACCGCATCGGTACCGCAAACATAAATTCACTCAGCGTGAGGCCGATACGTCAACCAACCATAACGGGAATATCGTTTAGCCTATTTCTTTTTTATATACATCAACAAACAGACAAACAATGAAATGAATGTCCTGAACATTATATATTTACGAAGGAGTGGCGGCATCTTCCTAGACACTAAAAGCATGACTTCTGTTCATATCGTCTTTGGAGGCTGCACGCAAGTGTTGTGCTCTAGGAAAATGGCGGAAAAGCAGCGCCGCTGAAAATCGAGACAAGCATAACAGCGTTAGTTTGTTTTTTGGCAAATGAGACCCGGAAAAAACATCAGAATAATGACTCGAAGCCCTGTGACTTTGGTACCGAAGCACAAATCAGACAAACGTGGGGGGTTCCCCGTTTTCCTACCGGGTTACACGGATTTCTCAACAGCAACGAGTTACAGATTTGGAAGGCACAGGCAAACGACGTCGTCCTGCCGACAGGGGCATCAGATCAGGAAGTGCTTGATTGAGGCACGAACGACCGACTAATTTTGTCCTTTTCGTTTGGACGTTGTAAACGCCTTATGTTCGATTCCTTCAATTTCGCGCATGTTCAATCTGTAATTTAAGAATCTAGGTGTAACATCTGTGCTGCTAGTGTGTGTGGACCGGGAACTTTTACTCACAGGAGGCAACGTTTCCATGGTACCAGAGGAGAATGCGAGAACATTCTACAAGTTCCAAGCTCGTGCCAAACTCCAGTGATTAAAAAAAAATAACCCCTTTTATGGTCAGGATATTAAGTTTAATTTCCGTTTTCTGTTTTCAGAAGTTCTCATCCCGTTTATGAGAAATGCGAATACGCGAGCAGGAAACCAGGACCATATCCTAAAAGATATTCTGAACAAAGACAAGCCTCACTAACGGAAATGTAAACACAAGACCGTGTTTAACCTTTTTTTTTTTCCCCCCACAAGCTCGTAGCTCAGGACTCGCACTTACTGCGAGATGCTCCGTACAGCACCACATTCAGATAAACTCAACTCTGACTCAGGGATGACCTTCACCAGCGGTCACCATTAAGGCAAACGTATACAACAGGTGTTTTCTGCCCAATTCAGAGGTTACAGTTAAAATTAGGTAAAAAATATACTTTCTGAGAAACGTTTTTAAAATGTTTCTCAGACACCATTTTTTCACAAGCACTGGTTCAACTTGAACAGAAGAGGCTATGCTCGGTCAGGAGATGGCCACAGCTTCGCTCCAGTTGGAGTTTCAAAACTCTTTCCTTCAAAAATGTTAGATGTTATCCGCCTCCTCTCAGACTCGAGACATTTTTTGCGGGCAGCAGACATTCAGAACCCAAACCGCTATGTCAAAGGCAAGATAAAGTATCCCTGTGTGAGCCAGAAATGACTTTCATCTTACAGAAGGGAGCTAAATAAGATGCACAGCACTGTGCTGTAGATACCGGCCTTAGATCACAACAGATCCATTTTCCCAGTGTGGAATTTATGAGATGTTTGATGCTGCACAGTGATTAAAGTAATTGGAAAGGCTAAAAATGTGTGTCTGCAACTAATTTGCATGTGCTAAGTTTGTGCTTTGGGGGGTCATTTGAGGCTACATTTGGATACAATGATTCGAAATAAAGCGAGTGATGCAGACAAATGCAAACCATCTCCTGTACTGCCACGAATAGCTGATTGGCACCGTGGAAGAAAATGATAAAAGCCCACAAAACATGCATGCAATCAAGGGCCGACAATACCGTAACAAACGTGTGTGTGTGTGTGTGTGTGTGTGTGTGTGTGTGTATTAACCGGCTTCAGTTTATATTTGCTCTGTAAGAATGACATTATAAATCCACTGTAACACACAGACCGTGTTGAAGGTATCAAAGATTTCAAAATGTAATCAAAGAGAACTTGAGAAGGTCTCTCCTGCATACTGCACACACACACACATACCAGTGGGTGAAACAGTTGGAACCAATTAGTCATTAAATCACTCATTAAATCAATAACTCAATTTATGACTCATTCGGCTTCCTCCAAACTAATTAAAGCCCCTGACTGGTGGACTCACCAAGAACGCCGAGCCGGTAGTTGATTGTGATGACGATGACATTCCCGTAGCTGGCCAGGATGCTGCCGTCAATCATGTTACCAGTTCCTTCCATGTAGGAGCCTCCGTGGATGTAAACCATGACTGGCTTTAACCCATTCTCGTCGTGGATATCTGCAGAGAAGAGAATTGGAAATAAAAAGTTGCGCAGGGGATTGCTGTGCTTGGTTTGGCTTAATTGTGGCACTGGACGAATGAACGCAGACACAAAAGACGAGGAAGTTGGTTTCGGTAAGCGGTTACTGTGCGACGTACAAACATACAACACAACAGGCTACAATGACAATTGCCGACATACACATCACTAACAATACAGTTGTGATAAGGCGTCCGTCACGTTTTATCTCGACAATGATTGACAGCGCAGCCATGTATTAAAAAAAGGTAAAATCCACTACCCCCAGTGGTGGTATCAAAAAAAACAAAAGAAACAATGCACGGATCCAAACGAAAAAGGGAACTCTGGGATGAAAGGAAGACAAAGGGTACAATTTAATCTGATCCATCTCATTCTTTGTAGAAAAAATAAATAAATTCATCGTTGCGATATCACAATATCATACAAATTCATTAAAAGATAAAAACATGCCTTTTACCAGTCCCAGGCTAAAGTCATGGCCACGTGGGAAACACGGACGACATTCATTCTCGATGTTGTAATCAACAAGCAGACACAGTATCAGTGTCTACGAAACCCAAGTAAATAGTTTGACCTTTCCTAATTTGACACTGATCATTCTACAGCACATAAGACGGATGGATCGGAGACTCTGATAAGATTTTCCGTGGCCAACCCTGTGCAATCTACATCTGTCTCCCCCTTCCCGCCTGCTCCATTTGTTCTCTGTTTAATGTGCAGGGAATGCTGCAATTAGGCCAGATAAATACCTTGTTTATGATGCTCTCCAGTTGTGATTAAGCCGGGTGATTAGTACATGTGTAGGTGTTGATTATACATTAAGAGTGGGTTCTTTGCATGTAAGAAGATGGAAGGAGACGATATAAATACTCCCACCAAGCAAGGTTAACAATAAATCAGCCAGCAGCATGTTCATCATCGGAAACCCCTTAGCTGATTTCAACATCAAGTCCTGTGGGCGCACTCTGCCAATACTTAAAAAAAACAAAACAGGCAGTCTGCTGCACAAACAGTGTTTGTGGAACACATTTTTTACATTTCACTTAATTTTAACCCAAGGAAGAAAATAAAAAATAAAAACTGAAAGTCTCATTGTTGTCCTTGCATGGCCCAGCGTCCCTCAGATCTCCTGCGCTACAGTAAGCTTTGGCTGCCAGGAACCAACAGCTGAAAGAACCCATTATCCTGCCGACCAGGCTGCTTGGACGTCTCTCAAATGTCATTCGGGATGAGAGCATCGGCTGAGGAAAATACCAAATTGAGAGGGGAGCTGGCCAGCTAGTGTGCTGCTGAGAGATGTAAAGCCACGATATTGTGTATTACAGTCAAGCCTCAAAAAGTGGCCTCAATTTACCCCCAACTGATGAGAACTGGGCCTTTTTCTTTGAAACAGGCTTATATTAGAGACAGGGGTCTATTTCTACTTTGCTGTTAATGCAAACTAAACACTAAATTTCGTCTGTACAACAACAGTCATGTAATACTCGTCACTCTACGGCTGCGTTCAACATCATTATTGTTTTCATTCACCAATACCCTCCATTTTACCGTTTTTTCCGCCTCCCCCGTTCACATACGATTAAGGCTAGGGGGTCGGGTAACCGTGACCAGGGCACTTGGTGGGGGGTATTCATCGAGAATCTCTAACCCTAATCCTGCCAGTGAGGAAAAGGATTATACCTTTTGGCTTTTCATGTGAAATGTCAGTTATAGGACGTAGCTTAACCATGCTCAAACCAAATATAAAGAGAAACTGCAGTGGAAATATTCTTTGCACAGAATTGACTCTTGACTGTGGCTTTATCGGTGACTGGCCTATATTTGTCCATGCTGACCTATTATTACGTGAACACCAGCTCTCTATTCCGATTGAGGTGTATGCTCAGGCCCATGAATGTTATTTGAAGTGTTCTCTGCCATTGGAAGCAGAGCCCGCCACTTATTGTGCTGCTGAAAGGCGGGAAAACCTCTAAAAGAGCTTCAGTCTGCGCTGTGTAATTAGGTTAAAGAGGACGCCCGCGCCAATCATTCGTTCATCGCAGATGCTAGTCGACGTCATCTTGATTGTGCTAGATGCAACCAAAACTGGGCATTAACGAGGGCGTTAGCTGGTGCTGGTCCCCCCCCCCCCAGTTGTATGATGTATTCAACCAACTTTCTTGGCAAGGAGGGTTAGGGTTATACGTGTCACAGCCAGGCTCAGGGGAGACAACGTTACATTAGGCAAACAGAAGGTTTTGTTTTTGACAACGTGTGAATTTGGTCCAACGTTTCTCTGATCTGCATGGGTCCCGGGGTCGGGTTCCGCTCTACATCTGCCAGGGGCATAGTTACATTGTAACATTGCTGCGTGGTATACAGTATACTGCATGTGTTGCACCTCCGAAAAGCTTGGCAGAAAGCAGCAGCAGGGAGGCGCAGGGCAGGAGGAGTGTATCATTCTCCTCCTCCGCAAAAGAAAACAGTGAGGCAAAGAGTCGAAAGCAACCCACAGTGACAGGTTATTAATCTCTGCTGTGCTCTGAGTGGGTTGCTAATCCCGCAACCAAGCAGGAGGGGGGGGTGGGGGGGTTGTAAACAGTGAACCTGAGGAGGAGCTGGGGTCGACGTCCCGGACACATTCACTTGGGTTAAATACAAGCCTGCTAATTACAGAGGCTGGTGTCAATAAGTTCCTGTTTGTCATTCCGTTTCACATTATAAGAGGCCCTGGTGGAACAGTGTGGGCGGCGGAAACAACCTTGAAGAGGCAGATGCACATAAAACAAGCGCGCGGCCATTAAGTTGTCATAGTCTCTAACTGATACGCATCTGATGGTCGCTGCAGGCCTCTGTGGGCTCAGACAAAACTATTCAACTGGCTCTCCATCAAGCAAACAGGCAAATTGACTGTTACTTCCCATCTCTTTCGGTGTAGTACGGCGATGGAGGCAGAAGTCGGACGAAGGGGTGGGGTGGGGGGTTGGGCGGTCCACTCACGGCACTTTGATCAAACGGAGAGATGCTCTGCAGATTCGGAGCCGTGCGTTATGGCTCGGGGAAGGAGAAGCTGGCCTTGGGGCACTGTGTCCCTATCCTGTCAGCGTGGAGTGCACTTAAAACTAAAGAAATCAAACTGCTTCGAGCGCTCTTCTATCTTTCTCCCTCTTACTATCTGCGTGTCTCTCGCTCTCCACGCTCTCTCGGGCCTCTGGAGCTGCCTGGGTGACTGTGCAGTGAGTTCGTCCTGGACATTCATCACTGCCACCCGGGCCGGGGATAATATATTCCTCCGCTGGCTGCGCGGCGTCGCACACATTACTCATCTTTATATGGGTGAGGGTTGGGGAGAGGGGGGTGGTGGAAGGTATTTGCGGGGGCGGGGGGTGCTTGTTCGAGGGGGTCTGTCTGAATGTTCCATTGCTTTCAGTGCTTTCTGCTGTAAGCCAGACGAATACAAATGGAAGTTAACGGAGGCGCCTTCACCGCTACCCCTGCCGTCACCTCCGTCTGTCCCTGCATGCTCTCCACAGACAGCCACCTACTTCTGCTCAATACAGTTCTGCTGACATGCCAGCCTACAAAAATAAAATAAAATTCAATCTAGAATGTGGCCATATAGGAACATAGAAGAAGGAATGGACAATGTTCACAAAGGGGGTTGCACTGCTTTCGCCGCATGCTAAACATGCACGAATAAACAAAATAAACGGTGTAGTTCTCAAAGCACCTGCAAAGGGTGAAATACAGCCCGAGCTGTTAAAGCGTTGCTTCTCCTGTGATTTTTGCACATCTTTATATAAAGTCATATGCAGACATTTGGCACAAAATCGGCCCCTTTTTTTATAATGCAAAAGCAGTCCAATTCACAAAGATCAACACTCATAGAAACGCAAATATATTATTATAGTGAAATTATTAGTGTTTTCAGAGAGTCCGTGGTCATGGAAGCACATTTACATGAAATTACAAATCGCCTGTTAATGCTGGATTATCATTAAACGCAATGTCTTTCGGGAATTGGAACTCTTGGCTCCCTGGAGTGGACGCTTCACCACGCGCACGGGACGAGTTTCAGGTGTCATATGCGAAACAATTACGACAAAGCGATCGTTGGTAATTCAAATCTAAACATCAGGCTCAGCTCAACAATGCTCATTTAAAAAAAAATTAAATCTAGGCCTGACCCGATTTTACTTACAGACAAGTAAAAGCAAAATGACAATCTAAGACAGAGGTCTAGGGGTCGCACATTTTTTTGGTTGATTAGACAATTTTATTATAATTTTTTTTGTTTTCAACCAATTTTATTTCCACTAATTCAGATGAATATATGAACCTGTGTATTAATTGAATAGCTTAGTATTGAATGGACAATAACAGGGTAGCTATGTTCATACATGGCACTAGGCCCAGTTTAATATAAAACACAATTTTATACAATATATATAGTTGGGGGTCCCTGCTCCATCTCTCCATCAGTTTGGGGGTCCTTGGTCTGAAAAACATTGAAGACCCCTGATCTAAGACATCGTGCAAGTAGGGCTAAAATATGAACAAAATGAAACATAAAAGTAATATATTAGTGGTAGACAGTGATTGCAAATGAATAAACTATAATGAATGTATATGCATAATGAGAAGTAATAAATATATGTATACTATATATACACACTAAGAGGTGTACACCGTTCAAAAGGCTTTGGCCTGGCAGTGTGGGACCTGAAAATAAGTCTAAAAGAATAACTTAAAACGGCAAACAGAAGAAATTAATGTAAACTTGTATCAACTGAACTTGTAAAGCATGAACTCACAAAGAACACGGCATACATGTGCCTTTCGTGTCCCTTTTTTATTATTGGGACATGCACTGATATATGCTACATTATGCACTTCACGCACATGTCCAGTTATAGGAAGCGTAATGAATCCTGTATGAATGCAGTCGCTGTGCTTTGAACTCATGACATTTTTTCTCTTTTCAAAAGAGAGCAATTACAGTAGAATCTCAAAAAGCTTTTATTTCGGGATGCACTCAACACTTCTTGTTCTGGGGACATAATTGGTTTAATTATAATTAAGGGGTGCATTTGATTCATATGGAACTGTTAAGACGAGCACTCGTGACGGAAGCTCATGAGCGGTAAAGGGCCGGCGATGTGGGAGTGTCTGAGCGAGCTCGTCTGCAGTGCTGCAAGCCTTCTCTGCAGCAGTCACCGAGGTGTAGGTGGGACCACGGGGGGTGGGGGGATATCCACGCGAGTAATTCATCGCCACTGCAGCTGTTCGAACAGTCAGAGTGCATCGATCCTGCGCGCTCTCCTGAAAACACCGTTAAGGCCAAAGCAGTGCCTGAAAGATGCTCCTTATCCAGACCTTTCATCATAAATAAATCTTTAAAAAAAATGTATGTTTTTTTTATGTGGCACAGCAGAGAGTAAAAAAAAGCTGATAGTTTCCTTTTGCTTCGATGACGCTAAACCTGTGCTACTAATGTCTGAGCAGGAACCAGTCTTCCTACATATCAAAGGCAATGGGTTTCCTCTTGCTATTCCAAGGTGGATATTGTCTTTTTTTACTACACCAGCTGTGGGCAGATGGTGTGTTTTTAATCTTTTTTTTTTTCTTTTTTTAACAACACATCACCGTCCCCCGAAGATCTGGCCCTTCTAATTTCAGGTAAACTACGCTACATCTGTTCGGTGCAAATCAAATGTATGGCGGTACGATGAAACCTCAAAAAGGAAATTCACGCTTTTTAGAATATCCTGCTACAAAGCAAGACTAAATCAAGTGCAGATTCTTAAAAGAAAACAAGAGGTGTCCCTTTATATAAAAAAACCCCAAAAAAAACAATTGGCCGTTTCTCCAACTGCACAACAATTCCCACCAAATCCTGTTGCTTCCTTCCACACTCCTGACACGTCAAACAACTTTTCCCCCTCATTCCACTTTTGCCATTGCCGGAAGCTCTGCCAACTTTGATCTCTTCCCCGTATTGTGTAAAAAAAAAAAAAAAAAGATCAAGATGCGAAAACAAAACCATTAAAGCTGCACTAACTGATATTTTATAATAATTGAATGAGTGCGTTACGTGAAAGGCGTCACTCCCGCGGAGAATGATCACCAACTCCACACTTCCCCTCCCCACCTGAGCTTCACGGGGCCTTTCAGCCTCTTTTAGCTTGTCGTTTTGGTCCGCTAGGCTCTCATTGACCTCGTTTCCAGCAACGCTCTGATGAACTCAGACCGTGGACAGACACAGTTCGAGACGAGTGGCATATGCAGTTCAGAGGACATCTGAGATCACCGAGAGCAGAACACAAACGATAGAGTGATGCGCGATAGTAACACTCGGTAATGAAGTAACAAAAAGCTTAGCAGAATCCCGAGGTAAAAATCAGCCAAACGCACACGTAAATTATTCGTGAATCCTTCAAAAAGAGCGCCAAGCTCATGTTTAATGAACGCAAAACCACAACTTTCTGTTCCTTCTTTATAATTTAACTTATTACATAAATATATTATATTCAATACATGAAAGCGGTTCATTTAAGTCCCCCCCCAGTGCTATTTGCTCCTCGGAGGCCGATCATTTTTCATGTGAAACTTTCCCTTGCAGTTCCTTTCTTATTTTTTATTTGTTAACAATTTATTTGCTTGTTCCCTTGTTTTCGTTACCTTTCAAATGCAATTCAAAAATCCAATTTCTTATGTTTAATGCATTGCTATGCCCCTGTAAAGTGTCTGAACGCTGCTGCGCAAATAAACTTGCCTTGCAAATATGTGACTTTAGTCGATTCAAGAAATCGACATCCAACCGCACTGACCTTATAGCACTGCATCTGTACTCATCACTTCATCTCCCATCTTTGCTTCAAGCATGCTGATGAAGGAAATATGTAGACACTGATCCTAATAGGAACTTGTAGAAGGCACAGCCTCATTTCCCAGATCAGCAACATTGAGCATCAATGCTTTGTTCCGATGTTATAAAACCTTGGCTAATGCGAGTTGATCCCAGTGGATATATTGAGTAAGCCATCCAGTTTGAGTTTCCTATTCAACGCTAGGCTGACCACGCATGGTCAAACCAAAACACATCCATACATTTAACATCCATTGTTCACGCGAAAAGAAAATTGATTGGTTGGTTGAGTAAAAAACAATGAGGCCATACATTGGCAGATTATAAAAGAAAAAGTCTGGCCTTTTTTTTTTTTTTTTTTTTTTTTAAACTAATAAATATCACTGTATGAAAAAAACAAAATCATAGATCAATCAATCGTACACTATAACAGTAACAAAATAAATCCAATAATTATTTTAGAACAAAGAGTTGAATGAAATTGAAAGAAGGACATTTTTAAATGAAATAAAAAAATTTAAAAAATGCAATGAAATCTGAAAAAAGTATTTAAATTTCACATTAATGAGCTGGATTTGAATTGGCATGTCTGCCAATGTTGTGGTAATATTACATGTTACATCGTAGAATTAATGGCTGGTATTTGTTTTGTATGATTAGTCTAAAAATATCTGCGCAATAACCGGACGCTTCGGGTACATTGATGAACAGCACATTCAAAGAATGCGTTTTAAAGACTTTGCAAGCCGAGTTGCTAATGCTAACCGCAGAAGATTATGTCGCTGGAGCAGCATCCATAAAAACTGAACAATGCCCATGTTGTTCGGAAATGTCACAGCTTTCTTTTTTTTTTTTCTCTCTGCCACTCACACGTCTCTCCCCCCGGAAGACAAATGGCGCCCTTTAACTGAAAACGTCTCCTACGTCTTCTGCCCGTCCCCACAGATTACCCAACACAGTGAAGGACAATTTATTATCATGCAGAGGAGCGAGGTGTTAATAGAAGAAAGAAAAAGACGGGGCGTAGAGTTTATTTAATTTTTTTCCAAGCCACCAATGAACAAATTTTTCACTGTCAAAACAACATGGGTTAGTGGTCATGCTTCACCGAGCAATGCAAAAAGAAAACAAAAAAAAAAACAAAAAAAAGGAAAATGTTGAAGGGAGGAGGGGCACATGATCTTTTTTTTTTTTTTTTTGTTTTTTTTTTTATTCATTAGGAGGCAAAGTAACATGCAGAGCTGAATTTTTGAATGACGGGTGAGTAAAGGATTACTGGGACCTCCTTCCTGTTTAGAGATGCCCTCTCAAAAATGAATAGCTGAGAGGAGTGCACTCAAGCCCTTCAAGGAGAGTAAAAAAAGAGCGGGGGGGGTTATAGGGGTCAAAAGAAACTGACTTAAAAAAAAAAAGGTCTGCAGGTTTGCCGTCATGCACAAGTGTCAGGCTTTTATTTTTTTTTTTTTGGTCAAAAAGGGGAAAAAGATAAAAATACCTTCATCACCGCCACCATCATTACTGTTGAAATCTGCGCCTTGCGTGTTTGGGTTCGCCCCTGTTGTTGAGGAGAAAAGTAGAGTAAAAGGGGAAACATTTTTAAAAAAGAAAAAAAAAAAAAAAAAAAGGAAAAGAAAAGCTTTTCTCAGCCAAAAAAAAAGATTCTCACTTAAAAATGCACGAAGAAGATTGGGGAGGTTGGTTGAACAGGCTCTGGTGCCAGGAAGTGTCTTTGACTATTGATCAGCTGATGTGATGCACTCAGTGGATGAGCACTCGAAGAACGATTTTCCGTTGAAATAAATTGAAAATAAAAGTAACACGCCCGCATTTTCAAATGTCAAAATGAGTCATCTCTGATGCCATTAATTCTCAAAGTCAAACTTAACACTGCATCTTCCAAGTATGTAGACTATATAAAGTATATCTTTTACATCTATTAAATAGAAAGAAAGTGTATCCTTTGTTTAAAGAGTAAAAAAAAACAGGGGGGGGGGGTGGATCTGCAAACTAGTTTTCAAACATGTCGCAGAAAAAAGCAAGAAAATCACTGAATTAATACACAGTGAGATAGGGATGTCCTAGTAGCACAAAGCACTTTTTTTCCGGCTCCGGAGCTTGGAGTGGCATAAAACAAAATTCCATTGACCTTCACTGTATCAATATTGATTGTATTAACCATGAAGAGATACCAGGGGAGCTGTTCTGGGTTTTTTTTGTTGGGTGAACTGAACCTGTAACCTCATCTGTTATCACAGCTTATTGCTACATTTAATGCACCGTACAGGGGGCAATACCCCCGCCGGCAAAGGATTCAACCTGGAACCAATTGTCGGTATGGATGTATTTCTGGTCGGGGATCAGTGTGGAGGTTTACACTTTTTTTGTCTGACTTTGGTGGAGAGGTCAGAACGTTGAATCAGAACTGCCACTATGACATTATTCAATTCAGCACGTCTACCGGTTTAACCTGCATGTTAATGACGTTGATGAAATTCCCTCAAATGAACTGACATTAAACAAAAAACATATGGCCTGTCAAGAGATGTTTTTGGTGGTGTGAGGTTCCTGCAGCGATGGACATACAGATCTCCAGCCAGCTGGCGGCTTGCCGAATAAAGACGAAGCAAAACAAGCTGAGCTAACGGCAACATTTTGGACATGACAGTGCTCAGAAAAAACTAACAAAAAACCACATACTAGGGTGTTGCTCATTTTGACTGGCAGGTTCAGTCTCCATCTGTCACACAGCACTGACCTGTTGGCTGAGAGTGGGCAGCAGGAGTGGCGTCAGCTGATGGCCTGTAAGCGTATCATGGCAGTTTTGGACATAAAGCTCCAAATTGTCCTTTCAGACAAACAGCGTTACCTGCTGTAGACGGTTCAGAACTTGCTCATGTGGAGTTGTGGCTTTAAATGTAAGAGCTTAGTCTGTGTGTGTGTGAGTGTAATTGGAGATCTCCCAGTGAACACACACACACACACACACACACACACACACACACACACACACAATGTAGTTAGTTTCCTAATGCTAAGCTAGGTTAACCATGTCCTGACTTCAGCTCTGTAACTCGAGATTAATATCAATGCTCTCAAAGGGTATTTCCCAAAATGTTGAGTTCCTCCTTGAAAGATGCTCTTATTTTGAAATCCAAATTATTTCTGAATTTTCAGCGTTGATGTCTTCGAACTCAACAGATAAAATGCGCATACGGGCGCTTCAACGAAACCCCGGAGTGCATCTCTGAAATGAGAGATATAAAACACAGGCTTTATCACTGCAAGTGCTGCTCCACTCTGCTGAAATGAAGCGGACACAATATAAAAACGAGTTTCTGCGAGAAAAAATAAAACACGGTGCTCATTAGCCATGCCGCTCCAACAGTCCTTGAGCTCTACAGTGTTCAGAATGTATCATCATTCTGCTCCCACCTCCGTGTGTGCTGTGGCGCTCACTGATCAACAAATGGTGGAGAATAGGTCTCAACGGGCACATAATGTGGCAGCACAGCCAGCATGGCGTGTTTGCACAATATCGCTGCTCAATGAGAGGGGCAAGCTGCACAAACACGGGCTAGTGCCATGTCGGTGTAACTAGGCCGGGCGTGAACGTCCACATCTGCTTGCTGTACACACACACACACAAACTAAAAAACAACCTCAGCCTTATAAAAACAAAAAAAATGAATTAATTCCGACAGGTAAATTTCCGACTCGTTGGTGCAAAAATATGAATACAACGCACCTTAATATAAGCTCATGTTACATATAAATGACGCAGTTTTTCCACTCTGGTCATCTGTACATGAGCAGGTTATATAATGCGACATATAGTGTTCCAAAGCCATTATTGGTTATATATTGATTTTAGGAATTTAGCACCCAACCAACTTAAACGGCAAGCAAGCCGATAAAAGTTCCTTAATATTAAGGAAAACATTTTTAAAAGCAAAAACAGTGCAACGTGAACACAGTCATGATTTTCCATAAAAACCAAAGCCTTTTTATCTTTGAATGAATTTGAGCTTGTACTGTATACAGGAAACAATGGATATCTATGGAGATTTTTTTATTTATTTTTTACTTAATAACTTTATTATCAAATAGAGTACCAATTGAAGAAAAAACATGACAATACATACACCTACGACACACGGATATTGTTGAGTTAAAAGCTGAGCAAAGAAAAAGCCACGAAAGAAGAAACATAATTCTGTTTGCTGACAAAGAAAAGGGCGAGTGGAAAAGTGTCCAAACTGTTCGTGTCAGTCAGTGTTCATGTGACATCCTGTATTTTTCCAAGGGGCCACCTTGAACACGGGAGGATGGCGTCCAAGCCGAGAGCACGTCACAAGAGCACAGGCTCCAAATGTATAAATAGTGATAGTGAATGTTGTATTTGTAATACTTTTTGGCAAGAATATCATAATTGCACCTCTTTCCTGAAAGACAACGCTCAGGGCAAAAAAAAAAAAACATATTTTTTTTTTACTGCTGCTCGTACAAATGGTTTTCTATGAAACTAGTAATAATTGCAGGACATCTTGATGCAGCTGGATGAGACAATTTACTACGGCTACTGTACACTTCCTGGTAAAAATACAAATTGAGAATTGAGTTGAGAATACAAATGTACAATTTATCTAACCGACACACGGTGAACTTTTCACATCTTGAGGACCCTGCAGGTCTGGGCCCCAGGTTACTTTGTCCGATTGTGCTTTCCATCGTTATTGATTGTCGCAGAAAAAATTGATTGAAGAGAACGGCAGAACGTTTTCTCTACAAAGAACTCTTCTCAACAAATTTTTTTGCTGCAGCTAAATCTCGAGTATGGAAGATTTAAAATGACTAAATAACAACAAATTAAACAATGAAATTAAGTGCATTACTTTATTTATGCATATACTATCACATAATTGAATTAGAAAACATCTGTCAAAAAGATAATTAGTCGGCTTTTTACCTGGATGAGTTGTTTAAAATCCGATACAGCAGAGAGCAGCATTCAGCATTTAAAGTGCTGTCATTCGTGTTTGCGAGGAGGTGCTGGGGAGCTTTTTATTCAAAAAATGTTTAAGATGGAGACGCGCTGCCCGTGCAAAAAGAAAAACAATCAACTATCCAATCACAACTTCAGGGGCTTAATGTTGTTGTCATGACACAGTAAATGCATACATAAAAAAGGAAATACATGCAAAGCAATCATTTAATTTATGTGAGGAGTTCTTATTTTTAAGCATTTTAAATCTTCCATACACCCGTGTTGTGGAGTATAATTATTTAAGTTTTTTATAGCAGTGAAATTACGATTAGTGTTATATCAATGCAGTTATCTAACCACGTGAACCATGCATAAAGGAGGCACAAAAAGTCTGCTTTCTTCCTCAGGTGATTTGCATTTTTATAGCAGCAAAACCTTGAAAAATAAGAAAGAAAAAAAGAAATTTCCCACAACACTGCAGGCAGACTATGGCTGAGTCTTGCACAGATTTGGGCTGTAGGCTAGCACACATAAAGTGGAAGTGCTGACTTTACACCCTGCAAATTACATAATCACTTGATGTGTTTGGCATCAAGATGCAAGTAAATAAAACTGAACTGCAGTGGCTCAGAAAATACATTTAGAGCCATTTTTATCTCTCTGTTTACCCCGCTTTTACCTCGTTTCATCTTCGCCCTGTAAAGTGCTGCAAAGAGTATTTTAATTTAACAGCTTGCTCCAACACTGCAGAAAAACTGAAAAATGGTATTTCGAGTTTGGGAGCTCGGAATAAATCACGGCTGCTGCTGAAACATTAAGCTGTTGGTAGAGTCTGTGGTCGGGCATATGAAGGGAACATGCGGCTTTAACACTGCACTGGGTTCACATTTGAGCGGAGCGTTAAAATAAAACAGAACCAATGTGGGAGATGTCGCCAATAAAAACTAGAGACGAGGCCGGCCGTGGTACGCTCGGCCAGTGGATCCAGCAGGAATCTGAAAGGCTGTGACAATACAGTTGTTTCGGAGCATTGCTCTGTGGAAGCAGTAGTGGATTTTCCCCCCCCGTTTTCAACTTAAAAAAAAAATCAGATGACAAAGAATAGGCATCGCTTAATCTGTCAACCCACTTGAGAAGCAGTAAAACTATAAATCCCTCCCTGATCCTCAGCTGGCAGGATATTTTGACATTACACCGGATTTCTGAAAAGGCCAACTCGGGGGATATAAGGATGATGGGCAGCGAGGGGAGCTCTAACTGGGATAGACATGTCACTCCCCGCTGAGCTCAGACTGTACACGTACATTATTACGGCTCTTTTCGCCGTCGCTCCTCACACATTTGTCTCTTGGCAATGATAGGAAATAATGTGGGAGCAAAATGGAATGCAGTAGATTACCTTCATCTACTAAGTACTGTTCGGTCCATGTACCAAAGCTAGCGATGTGGTGCAAGCCTCGCATTTTCTTTTGAGTTTTGGGTGAACAGTTCATAACTCCACTTTGGGCGTGTTTCACGTGCGGTCTGTGGTTTTCCTGCAGCTTCACCTCACCCTCCTAACACACCCAGCTCCCATTGCTTTCAAGAACCCATTCAAAAATAGCTTAGAGACGTAGTGCTGCTACTAATGTGGTGAGTCCCCCCCGCCCCCACACAATGCCTGGTCTGATGAAAACCTTTCAAAACCCTGTTGGGGTGAAATGTATAAAGTCATAGTGCAGTGTATAGTGAAAAAAGAAAAAAAAACAGTATATTTTGGGAAGTTGATGTCATTTTGGACATTTTCATGAGACAACAGCAATAAAATCAAGAGATGGGGCGAATTATATAATGATATTGTAAAAAGCAGAGTGGGGGTTTCTGGCACAACTTCCGCTACGTCTGAGGTGCATTGAGAAGGGAAAAGGTCTGTAGAGGTCAAAACTCCAGAAACACTTGGTAGTACTCTACTAAGACCAACATGTTTCGACTTGTGGGCCTTACAAAGTGATTCTACATACTACGTACAAGTGTTGCCGGATTTGACGTCACAGGAATTTATAAATGCACAGAAATCGGACATTCAAATAACTAAATGCAAATGAGGAGGAGATAAAAGGCGCAACTCTCATCCATCGTCACGAGGAATGCGAGATCTCTTGCTAATAAGTCCAGATAACTGCCTTTCTGAAGACTTTCAGGGAATATTGGGAGTGCAGTGCAATGTCTGGATCACCAGGGACATCAAGGCACTCCTGAAAAAAAAAAAAAAAAAGAGAGCCTACAGGACTGGGGACAGGGAGGGGATCCAACGTAGAAATATGGAAGCCAGACTGCAGCAGAAGTGGAGTGAAGAAGTGTGGCGAGGCATAGAGAGAACACAGAATATGTTCATCATGTGGATTACAACTTTTTTTTTTTTTTTTTTTTTTTAAAGCAAAGTGCTAAAAAGGAAGCTCCAAACCTTGATGACAAACACGCTACATTTTCGTATCACTTTTTCCCCAACGAAAGCATTTGGCTTTCGTTTGGCTGTAAAATTAAGAAGCTTCGGATGTCCTGCAGGACAGATGGTGCAACTATCCCCCGCTGTCAGCTGTGCCACGCCAAGCCATGATGACAGCCTAACCAAGACTGACCAAGGCCTATTGTAAAAAAAACATTTAATGGCTGCAACTACATTGGTCATTGTGGAAGAAAAACTCAGAAATACAATTTATATTGCACATGCAGGACTGCTGACCCTATTCGAGTACAATAACTTTTTTTTTTTTTTTGGAGAAATACTGAATCATTCGCGAAAAGCCGCCAAATGTGCACCAACACAGGATTGTGAGCTTATCCCTCTCTCACTTTTTTTTTTTTTTTTTTAATCTACCACGTACTCAAGAGCTCAGACTAAATTTAGCACGGAGCTGTCAAAGATCTCAACCAGACACGAGCGTTAATGGGTTTCACTCTCCTTCCAGAGGCCGTCCGCACTGTCCTGCTGCGTCCTAAAAAGAGCCCGGCCAGACCGACACTTACCACTCCAGGTTACGTTCAACACATTGCTTTTTTTTTTTTTTACAGGACCCTCTGTCTTGTACATGGTGGCTGCTGCAGGACGTGGGTGGGTAAAGAGCTCCCCACACCCACTCCACAAGTACTCACTCAAACAGTGGAGAGCAGAAAGCGAAGCCATTATGGAGGAGCCTTCAGCCTGATAGCAGTACAGAACCATTCTGCGCTTCTTTTTATTTTCATTTTACAGCACTCTTGCTTAACAGAACTCTCATCAGTGATAGTACAAAGCAGCTGGGACCGATCAAGCTCTCAGCACTTTGACAAGGCTCCGCATTTCTTCTCTTTGGTAAAAAATGTAATAAAAAAATAAATAAGAACGGCGATTAAACTACAGACAAGCTTTATCTGAAGGGCTCCCAGGTAATTAGTGCACTAGGAAGCAAGTTTAAAATCCACCATTATGTTAATTACAAGAGGTTATGACTCGGGGTGTTACGATTCTTGAGAACCACGTTTCCATTTGACTTTTGAGTTTCTCCAGCACTGAAGGCCACGGCATTGTTAGACTATGGATTCGTAAAGATCAACAGAGCATTGGTGTAATGCCCCGACAACTGTCATTTTACATTTTCTAACACAAACCCTTTATTTTCTTGGAATGTACCACACTAAGGCCACACTAAATAATTTTAATTAATTGCAATAACAATAACTTATTTCATCAGTCAATTGGGAACAATGCGTTAAACACAAAAAACAAAAGAAGAGCCAATAGATGGCATGAGGAGCACCTGAATGCACCACGAAGTCCCTGTCTAGATGGTGTGACGATAATTGCAAAAAAAAAGAAAAAAAGAAAAGTCATCTATGAAGTGTCAAGAATCAAAACTGAGACATCCCTAGTTATGACACATTACTTAAAATAAAATGCGTCATACAAAGCACGCATTAGCCCAACATTTTAGTAGCTTTTGTCTTTTAGAAAATGAAGCTACTTTGTCCAATAAAGTCTAAAAGTTGCAAAGTGATTTTAAAAATGTACATTTACGTTATTTCAAACGTTTATAAAAATAAAAAAAATAAAAAAAGTTGTTTGGGGAGATGTTCCCTCTCAATGGATGAGTTAATGCGGCGATAGGAAGTATGACCATTAACCCAAAAAAAAAAAAAAATTAACTATACATTTCCCCCCCTTTTAATTTCTAACAGTTTTTACTCCGAGGAGAACACAGGATTCTCTGTGACTCAAAGAGAACATATATAGAGGGGAAAAACACAACTTAAAAACAAGAAAAATGGGACAGTTGCCAATCAAAAATGAGATGCATTTTTTAACCAAGTGACCACAAAGCATCTATTATCAATTCCATCAAGAATTTTCAGCAAAGCCTGGGTGAATCATTTCAAATAATTAGTCAAAAGCGTACAAGTGCAATCACTGTTTGGAGGGTGTAGCAGCAGGGCCAGAATAACTGGCAAGCGGACCAAGGGGGCAAAACTGTTGACCCTACTGGTTCCTGTCACTCTTGTCGCCTGTAAATGCCCATCTGCTACAGAGCACACAGCAGACACGCACTGCAGCGTCACTATATTTTTCCCAGAGAGCGCCTGAGACCAGCCAGTGTTCTAACTTTCCCAGTTGTATATGTATATTCTAGATATTTTATATGATAGAATGCATTTTAATACCCGTTTTGAGATCATACTATCCAGTATGGAGGAAAACTTGTAGCTTGGCATAGAAATTAAATTTTTTTCCCCAGTACTTCCCAGCAGTATACAACAATAACTCCTAATGATATAATTAATTTAATTAACGCAACCTGTGCCCGTCACGCTGGAAAAAGCCTCCTGAGGACCAGCATTTCGAATGGAGAAAACGCTTCCCTCACTCAGTAAGTGAGGGACAAACGCATGTTCCTGACACACGAGATGGATTTCAGAGCGTTGCAAATCATTTCCAGGGGCGTTGTTGCCACAAACAAATAAAAGCTGGCCTCAAATATCAAAAATAAATAAATAATAAAAAATAAAGGTTGATAACTCCTGCTGCCTGGTTTCTTATAACGTGCATGCCTGTGTAGCTACATTTGAAGTACTGTATGAGAACCGTGCAAGTCAACACGGTCCTGCAAGGCTTTCAAAATAAAAGCCTTGTTTGGAAATTAATGGAGCAATAATTCAATCATTTGTAAAGGACACAGGAAGTTTTGAGCTTGTATTAACAGCATAATGCAGTAACACAAATTCATCAGGACCAAATCAGAAAACAAGGAATAAAAAGGCCTTTCCCTAATATAAGCCTGCTTTAAAATAACCCTCTCGTTGCATATTACAAATAGCTTGTTCTAAAGCTGTTGTATAGGCCCACCTAATGTAACGAAAAAGTGGTTTGAGGCGTTTGATTACTGTAGATGATACTTTATTTATATATTTTTTAAAAAAGTTACACATTATGTTTGGGTCGGTGAAATATTAAGCCAAACACCAGACCAGTGGACCGAATTTTACTACCTGGTGTCGCACTTGACCCAGCAGCCGCTCCGGAGTGGAACATAAAACTGAGAGAGCCCAGGAATGAGAGTGGAGCGAATCCAGTCCACTTGGTTTTTCGGCTCACATCAAGTCCAAAATGTTGCCAATTTGGCACAGTTTTAGTTTTTGTTGGGATTAATTCGGCCACGTCTTGAAATTGACTTTCTAGTAAACAAACACAATGCGAGTTGTGCGCATTTTCCCCCTCTCCCAGCTCTACGGAAGTTTGATTTCCTTTATGTTGCCAGCCTCGGCCCAGCAGTAAATTGTGCACTGCCTGTCAGACACTAGCAGCTCAGTTAGTCGGCATAGGTCGTCCGTCGGCATAGGTTGCTGATGTAGGCTTCGTTTAAAATTTGCCAGGACATGTAATAATGCTAAATCCCAGTTCAATTGGATTGTATAAAATCAAACAAGTTTAAGCTCGTACACCAGACTGGACCGGCAAAACTAGAAATCGATCAAACTTTAGTGCACAGCATGACTTTGTAATAGTGCGAGTGGGTACCCTAACAAAAATGATGACTGCATCTTCAAGCAATGATATTCATTTTAAGATGAATCACTAGTAATAAGTAGTATACTATTTCTTGTAAGTATTAAATACTGCCTCACAGTTCAAGAAAGACCTGCAAAAGCAAGTGTAATATACAAAAGGGAACAACACATAGACATACAGGAAGAGGGTAAGAGATAGAAAGAAGACAAGAGACACAGTCAGTTGACCTACCGTCCTCTGTGGGGACGTAGATGTTCAGGTAAAGGCAGTCCTCGCTCTGCTCTTGCACATAGGTTACCACTGTATCCAAGTTGGCGGTGAACCACACCGGGAGCATATCATTGAGCAAAAAGCGGTCCTCTAAGAACTGAGGACAAACCGGAGCAAACTGAGTAGCATTCCTGATGCCCGGCCAGGACATGGGTGGCTCTGGCGGTTGGAACCTCCGCTCCCCCGTTGGGGCCAGCGCATACGGGATCCCCAAATACTGTTCCACTGGTCCCAGGATCTCATTCGGTAATGTAACCTTCACTCCTCGCAATTTTCCATAATTGGTGGTGACCACAGGGTGCTGCTGGGCCTGGACGGAAGCCACACAGATAGATGCCAGCCCCACCCACAGCAGAAAGTTGGCCTGGGCTGTGGAGCAACACATCCATGAAGGGCCTCCTGGTCTTGACATGCTCCTGCTGTGGTGAGCCTGAGCCTGGCAGGTTGTGGTTATGGTCCACAGTCGCTTCCTCTGTGCCCCCCCCTGCCCCTCCACAGAGATGTTTCCCTGCTCCTCCTCAGGCTGCGAGCTGAGCAAAGGAGCCCCAGCCAAACAGAGCAGCTTCAGAGCTCCCCATCCTGAGAGCCTGCATGGAGATTGGTGGCTGCTGTACGACTCCCCTGACCTTGGATGCTCTTTAGTTACCTGGGCTCCAGCTTGATGGGATATCCTGAAAGACAAAAATAATATAAAGAGTTGATCAGCTATAGCATAATCACTAACTATATTATTCACCTCTATATTCAGTAGCAGATGAGCCATAGTAGTTTCACACCAGACTTAGTTACAGACGATGTTACTCACAACAACAGTGATTAGTTGCAGACCAAGGGTTGAGTCCAACAACAATACAGTTAAATCTTGGAATCATGGCTTGTTTTTAAACTAAACAACATGTTTTCAGGAATTGTAACGCAAGTCATTTGGTCAGTCCAGCGGTTTGATATAAACAGACACATCTTGGCAAGTATTGGACAGGAAGAAATTGCATTTGTCCATTCATGGTCCCCAGGGGGATAAATCCTATTCACTTTGGCATTCCCCTGACTTGCTACCACGAAGTTAACTTTTCTGTGAAATAGCTCGACAAACTATTGGATGACTCGCCATGAAACTTAGTACTTTCAAGGTCCCCAGAGGATGAATCGTACAGACCGCGGTGACTTTTCTTCTGGAGCTGCAGCAGATTGACATCTTTTGGTTCAGTTTAAAATGTAACACAAGACATTCAAGGTCAGTAACTTTTGATTCAAAGTTTTTTCAAATGCTGGCTTGCCCTGGCAGTCCATCTTTTAGAGGTAAATGTTAAATATATCCTAATTCTCAACCTCAATTAAAAAGTGGAAGCCTGCTGAGGTCTAGAGATTGGTTTAAATAATTTGATCAATAGTTCATTCTTCTCCTCAGTGGGAATTTCGAAAAGCCCCCTGAATTAGAAGTCTTCTCTGTGGACTTGCGGGCGTCTCATGGTCTAATGGTCAAAACTAGATGGCAAACCATCCATTAAATCAATTTTCCTGAGCAAAATCATGCCTCATTCCACTGCCCCCAGGTCTAAATAAATATATATATATATATATATATATATTTTAAGTGGTTTGGTTGAAGGAAATCTCACAACCGAATGCTTCATTCCAAAATGTTGATTAATTACCCTCTCACTCAAATAACACTGCGTGCCACTCAAAATCAATTCAAATCAATTATTAAATATCATGATGACCAGCACTGACTCCTTTCTGATATCAAATATGAATGAAAAGGCTGAATGAATAAATGAGTGCAATTCTGCTAATAGAGTCAAAGTACATGCCAATCTTTGCAAGCAAGACTTTCAAACTAAACAGTTTCCCAGCGTGGATTAGTGAACGAGAACAGAAAAGGATTTAAGCGGTTACTGACTACAGCTGCAAGGATCTGTCATGTAGGCCTGTCTGCCCGGAAACACATTAGCTCAAACAAGAAAAATGGCTGTACAGCCTGCTGAAAATCCACATTAACACAGGTGGCAACATGAGATGACGCTGGCTGAGCCATCGCAGGGTTAGGGTTGGCCCTGATCGTCATGTGCAGCTGCAGACATTATCGTGCACAACACATGTTTATTTCAACTTGCTATATACACGCACACAATGTGTGTTGCACGGCCCCAAACAGCTTTATGCAGCGTTGTCCATGCCTTTAACATTATGCCATTATCAGGATGAGGGTTAAAGGGGAGGACCCAGAACGCAGGCTTGGAAGCGATAACAAAAAGCCGAGTTTTATTTCATAAAGCCAAAGTACAAAGCGAAAAGTGTGGGAGCAGGCTAAGATAATATGAGAAATAACAGACCAGGATGAAACGATGGCACGAGGAAAACAAGATTTTCAGGGGGTAACACAGCATGACCGACCACACCAGGAAACAAAAGGCAATGGGACAGACAGGTATATATATATATATATATATATGTGTATACACACATACACACATACACACATACACACATACACACACACACACACACACACACACACACACACACACACACTAATCACATGAACAGGACATAGCTGGAGGAGGCAAAGACGCAGGCAGCAGGGTGATTGGACACAGGCGGATCAAATCAGGGCGGGGCTAACAAATCACAGAAGACGGGAAAACACAAAGACAGGAAGTAAAAGTAGACATGACACAAGGGGAGTGTAGGTTACAAAATAAAACAGGAAACAGGGGAAAACAGAAAGCCAAGATTATCTATCATTAGTTAGAACGTTAATCTTGGACAGTTCTACTAAACCCCCAATTCAATTCAATGGCAATACTTTTAATGTCAGGGAGAAACAAAATGCTTGTTGGACTACAATTGCATGCTCCTTAGAGGCATGAGGGTTGCTGAACGCGTTACCTGCGCACCCCTTTCAACTGATCTCTTTTTTTTTTAAAGCTTTGAAAACTGTTTTGCAGTGATTTTCTAAAAATATTTCAGTCTTGAAGTCCCAAACAATGATGCAGCAGCTCTAAGCCAAGCGACATCTTCTCAAAAGTCCCTTTCAGGCCATATTACAACATCAAAAAAACATGCGGGTTCATAAGGGGTACCCTGAGTTTTAACAACTAGTGGTGCTATGGAGAACAGTTTTTATCAACAGGTCCCTGTGCTGTTTGGATATTGTGCACGGGGATGCACATGGACGTGTACAAGCAAACGTTGACGGCGTAAACATTTCAGCCTGTGGTTCACGCTGTTGCACAATTGTTGGCAGTAGAAAGGCAAAAAAAAAAAAAAGTAGCAATGTGCCAGCAGAGAAGAAGAAGACTGCTAGCCATTGTTTACATCAATGTTTGCTAAGTGTTTCAAGATCATCAAAAACTTGGCTTTGCAAGTGTTTTCGTGGCAAAGGAATTGCATTCAACTTGTTTGTTTAACGATACACACGCTTTTAGGGAGTATAACCTAACTTCCGTACCCCAAAGGGGCCCTTTATGCTAACAAGAAACTATGTGGCTGGTTGCTCAAGTACTTGTTAGACGTGTGTATTGAACAAGGACAGTCTTATTCTTGACTAGCCGAATACAAAATCGACAGCTGCATTAATCAAAAGGCCAAATCATCTCATTGCCAACGGATCTTGTGTGCAGACCCAAACTGACAATTAATGATTTCTTCAAACAAGTATTGAGCCTGATATATCTTCTTTCCCTTTGTGCTCTATTGTTGTTCAAAACAACAACGACAACAACAACAACAAAAAAGCGAGTCAATCCCCATTGACCCCCATGTTAAAATGTCCAACTTTACAGCAGAAATCAACATGTTTATAGCCTGGTACAAAACATGGTTTTGGTCTCTATAGCTCATTTCCTGATTTAACTGTACTGGGGTTGAATTTTTTATATAACTCACTCGTTTTATTTATATTAAAGCTTCAAGTCATGCGTTATTAGGGGTGTGGCCGTTTTAAGTGACAGGTGGGAGCCGTCTCAGGTCACTAGCCGCTTGCTGTCCGCTCTGCTGCGTCACCCTTGCCGCCTCAACTCCACCTCAACTCCACCTCTTTGCCCATTTTTGGATTAACTGGGGGTCAGACAGTGGTGTCACTGCCAAGATGGCGTTGGCCGGAGCCGCCCACTTTGAGCTGTTCAGAAAGCTATGGGTAACGTCACGGAGACTACGTCCATATTTGATACAGTCTATGTCATGAACACACACACTGTAGATATTTTCACTCAATACCACATACGGCATCCTGCTTCCACAAATAATCAGTAGTGGATAAATCCACCGATGAAAATAGTCCCCAACAAAAGTAGTATTTCCTCCTGTTTCAAAATCAAAGTGAGCAGCTGTTTTGGGAAATTACTGAACCTTTTAAATAAATGAAACTATGCATATGTGTGAGCTGCGTTGCTTTATGTCTTCAGTAGGAACCATTGGAAGTCAGAACACATCGTTGTTGGGTTTTTTTTTTTATATTGGAGTTGTAGATACTAAAAAGAAATTTAATAATGCCTGCCTTAACTTTTAATTGTAGAATTGAATCACTCCCCAGGTTACGTAGATTTTTTTTTTTCTTCTGTTAATTGGTTGAACCAAGCCTTTAAACTAAGTTTTGTTATTCTACCCTCAGGCACATCTTCGAATTAGCAGCTGTGTTGCCATGGTAACAATCAATGACACCTGCTGGCAAGTGGCAACAATGTCTCATAGTTTCTGCTTTGCTAACAATGTTGTGGAGTCGGCCAAGAGAAGAGAGGGCCTTTTCCAAGACTGCAGCCCTTAAAAATATTTTATGAGGAAAATATTTTTGCTAAATGTCTGCTAATTTCATGTCTCATTTCTGACTCTCCCGGGAAAATGTCCTTGTAGCGGATACCCAGAAAACACTACAAGCTGGAACAGTTAAGAATGAAATGAATACGTTTTTTTTTTTTTTTTTTTTTGCCAAATTACATTCCACCAAAAGCAGCACAGTGCAATGTGGATTATTGCCCTGGACACATGGGTGACATCATAATCCCTTTACACACATAATATGCTATTTTTGATATTTGGCCGTTTGCCCCTGTGGTCGACTACAGATGGCTCAACTTTCACTGTGATGCCATAGGCTGTCACTGTTGGTGCAAGTCATCATACTAAAATCTATACTTTAGATTTTGATGTCTGCTGGGCTGGCAGAAACAGTCACACATTCTCTTTAACTGTGCAAATGTAGTTTCGGGTCCATATTAATCAAGCGTCTCAGAGTCGGAAATCAGTCCTAACTGGTCACAAATTCTCAGACTGATGCAACGTTGGTCTTACTTTTAGGACTAGAAGTAAGCACATATCAGATTTCTTAAATAAGAAAATGACACCTGCTGATATTGTGGCGCTCCAGTGGAGTCAGTCGGACAAGTGCGTACATTCGCTTTGATAAGTGTGGTTTGTTGATGACTGATTAAAAAGATAAAAGGTCTGACTGACCTTTTGCAGGATGCAGAGCACAGTTTGGATGAGTCGAGTCTACCACAACCAATAACCAGTAATCAATCAATCCATCTCACTTACAGCTCCTCAGATGATCCACATATGAATTATTATTCCATAACCACTAAATGTGAAGTCATGAAAAAACAAGTTCACATACTGTAAATTATAGAGGAGGCGTAACTGAAAAAGGAAATACCTGCAAAACTAATGACATTCCCATCAGCCTCAGCTGTACTTGGGGTTTTATACTAATTCGCATCAATTAGCACGCTCACACACTAAACTAAAAACATATGGTAAATATTACAGCTGCTAAATACATCGGGATATTAACATTGTCACTGTGAGCATGTTAGCATGACCCCATTAGCATGTCAATAAAAGTACTGCTGTGCCTTCGTACATCCTCGTGGATCTGCTAGCGTGACTGTAGACATTAAGTTTGAGCAGTCTACTATAGCAAATAGCATATTGGTAAATGTGATTACAGAATTTTTGCATGTTCGGCCTAGATTACGTAGTCACCACTATTTGCCTACACACATAAAGCTACTTTATGCATTTTGTATTTTTCCATTGTCTAATACAAAGTGTAACTATCAAGAAAAGTACATCATTATAAGTGACATCACACTCTCCCAGGAGAGTTGGCGTAGAATTCTTAAAAAATAACGTTTTTAGTCATAGTCAAACTTTAAGTGGAATTCAGAGGAAGGATTTTGAGAGGCGACAAACCCCCCCGCTACTTACTGAACTTACTTTTTTATTAACTCTTTCCCAATGAATGTGTGTCTAATGAACAAAAGTAGCAAAGCTGCAAACAAGAACCGAAGTAAACGTGATCATGTGACATCAGTGATACAGTACAGACGTGTCCTGATTCACAAGTTGTTAATAAAGGCGGTTGGGTTGTAGAAACTCAAGAAAAACATGGTGTGAATCCAACATCCATTGTTAGTGGAGCGGCTCCACAAAGTGTCTCGGACGGAGTAGTTCATGGATTGATTAAACTGACTGTGAAGTCATATCACAGTGTGGATTTTTCCATGGACACACAAGCACATTTTAAAGGTTATTCAAGGGCTGTAGATATATATATATATATATATATATATATATATATATATATAAATATTTCT
>CALSBV010012184.1:99456-129969 GCA_943590825.1 Bovichtus diacanthus | reverse complement strand
TATATATATATATATATATATATATATATATTTATATATATATATTTATATTTATATATATATATTTATATTTATATATATATATAAATATTTATATATATATTTATATAAATAGTTATATATATATATATATATATATATATTATATAAATATAAATGTTTGCATGATTTTAGAATCAAATAAGCACTTTTGGGAATCGTCTGCACCAGAATGGATACTTATATGATGCTTTGGAAATAAAGGTACGCATGTAGATAGAAATCAGTAAAGGACCAAGGACTGATCCCTGAAGTACTCCATGGACGATTCGCAGTCCCTTGCAGCCAGACAAAAGGTCATTTTATGAGTAAGTAATGAGTTTGTAGTAGCTTAATTAAGCACACGTGTTAAGTGAAATGCACTATGTAAGCACAGTACTGTATATACTAAGGTAGGTAATAGTAGGTTTTCTTTAGGGCCATAGCGTGTCAGTTAGAAATGTGCTTTAGTGGTGCATACAAGGGACATTAACAGAAACAGTTGCAATCAATTTAATTAGCACAAACTAATTGCATAGTGGACCTGGAGTCTTTACTTGGCCTGAGGGTCTCGGGCAGTTGCTCATTTTGACCAGTGCGTAATGCAAACTCCCTGCCAGGAATATGATGATGGGAGGAGAAACACAGAATCCTTTATGTATTTATTTTGATGGCCCAAAAGTAGTTACCTTTCAATTCTTTCTATGGGATTTGTCGACAATAAGAAAAAAGACGTAGAATAACTCCATACGTATCCTTTAATTGTACAGGAAGCCCCGGTATTCAACTATCGTGAAACTACAGGACACTGGCATCACCAGAGACTCAATTCAGTGTTTTAATGGCCATGGGTTATTGAACACAGAAACCTAAGAATAGAACACAATACATCTTCATATTCACCCCACAACTTCTCCTCTATGCACATTTGCATATTAATAAGGAAAACTGATTTTCTTGAACACTCCTTTATCTCCTGAAATGCTTTGAGCTAATATTAATACCGCAAGTGTAAAAACACAAGTGTGTTAACAAAGGAACACAGTTTGTGCATATGTATTCATTAACTAGCTCAATTTATTGGGACTGTATGGAAATGAAACTGTATTTTCAATTATCCTGATATCACTGCGTATAGATATCCTAGCAACAAGAGATAAATTGCCTTGAGCACAGCATTTGTTTTTGTGTTTGAGTACAACCACAGGCTGTTCATCATTGGGCTGTTTGCCTACAAGATCGGTTATATAATGGTGCAATTTACAACTATATGAAGAACTTCCGGAGCTGTGTTTGCGGTACAGAAGTCGTCAATGAGTAAAAGCAGTGAACGTGAGCGACGTGTTGCACGGGCCCAAAGTTGTGCCTCATTGTTCACCCGAGGTTGTACAGCAGGCTTGTAAATGTTTCCGTGATGAATTGACCCAGTGTACAGTATTTGTAATAACGCGCTGTTTTATGACAAACTGTCCGTCAGACGGCTCGGACTGAATGCAGGAGCGTGCTCCGTGGCTCTCCTTGGCAGACGCACGCGTTAGATGCGAACATTGTTCTCACTCTTAATGATTATAGGAGATAAATCCTATGAATACCAATGAAGGCGCTCTCTGTCATTTGCATTTCAATCATTATAAAATGATCCTGCGGAGGCCCCCTGTCCTCTTAACTATGAAATGTCACAGACACACACACACAGCCACCGCAGCTGATAATTACTTCACATACTGTACAAACGGTATATAGTATGCATATACAGTACGCTGTGTCTGTGCTTCTGAAGCGGGATTTGGACTATGATGGGGGTCAGATTTAATAATCCAACTGCAAATTACTGCCAGGGCCACAACACCTTGTAGCACTTAATGTTTACAGATTTGTAGGATATACTGTAGACCAGGGCTATTAATTGCAAAATCAATTGAGCATGATTTTAAAACCAGGATCGATTGGGCCAGACGTTTTTATTTATTTTTTTTTAGCTTTTGTTACGGACACATTTTAAACAAATGAATGTAGAAAAAGAAAAATACCAAAGTTTATTCTTTTACTTTTGAAAAAAAAATCTAAATTGGTCACATATCTAAACCCAGAACCTTAACAAGTGGCAATAAGTAACCGATAACACACACTAATCTCTCCAGCAGAATCTCTGAGGAACCAAAGCTGTTTTTGTGTTTTAACAGTTTGTTCCCAACTGACCGGTGAAATAAGTTATAGTAAGAAAAGGTTTAAACCGAAAGTCAAATCATTCCGGTGGCCTTGAATAATCCAGCTATTCTTTACACAACCATGAATGTCTTCCAGGACAGACTGATTATTGGCCATAATAATCCTTCCATCCCTTTATGATGGCCTTATGATCACCCTGACTTTTAAGTATGACCATTCAGGACAGGTAGAAAATAAACGTTGACCAACAACACTGATTGTTTCCAGCATAGTTTAGGAGCATCAATCAATCCAACCATTATCGGCTGTGGAGGTAAAGCAGGTCATCCAACAATCAGAAGATCAGTGGTTCCATCTCCAGCTCCTCCAGGCATGTCCAAGTGTCCTTGGGCAAGATACTGAACCCCAAATTGCCCCCGAAGGCATAGCCGTCGGTGTAGCGAGTGTGTGTGAATGAGCATTAGACTAGCGGTTTGGCATCTTGTATAGCAGCGCTGCCCTCAGTGTATGAACCATCCACCTCTGAACACACGATTACTCTCAATTTTGTCGCAAACATACAGCAAGTCTTTGGACTTTAGAAGGTGGAGGAAACGCAAGCAGACACAGGAAGAACATGGAGTCTGGTGCAATGCCTCTCCTTTTTTTTTTTTCCTTAACCAGCCTGATGATAGTATCCCACAAATAAAATCATAATTTTTTTCCATCTAAGTCAAGTAAAGGACTTTAAACAAGATGGAGGAGAAACCTAATGGGTGCATTCAGCCGCCTTCCAACTCTCAACCACAGAACTTCAACACAAGCTACGGTGACTCGAAGAAGAAAGAACCCTGCGTGGAAACACGTTCCCTCGAGAAATGAACTACCTTGACGTGAGCCAGTAAAGTGGCAACGGGAAGAAAATGACAGCCCAATCATAGCTAAGTATGTGAATGCTGTGCTTACAGCAAACATCCCCCCCCCCTCCTCCAAGAATTCGGCTCGTGAGAGGCAAGAGACGGCCTTTGTGTCTGTGTGTGTGAATGCACTGTTAATGGGACACTCGTGCTTCCTGTTTGCACTCAGGAGGCCCGATGGCGTCCTCTGCTCCCGTTGTTTAACCACGGGGCAAAACAGTCAAATTGACTCCAGTGGCCAGCGTGTGATAAGCAAAGGCTCTCTCAAAAATGTTTTGCAAAAAACACTTTTTGTGTCCCAGCACGGGGGCGGAATTACTAATTTTAACCCTCCAGGAAGAGGTACCGCTGTGTCCTTTTGTTGCCCCTGCCCCTTAAAAGCATGCGTACACCACTGACACTCGCGTGGCACAAGCCGAGCCGGACAAACGTAGTTCTGGAGTGAAAGCACACGCTACCAATGGCATTCACATGCAACTCGTTCGGTAAAAATAAAAATACTTTTGACACATATCCTTAAAGAAAAAAGGTACACCTGAGGTCGCTTTGCTCTCTTCACTCTTCCAAATACAGCGCGTGTGGTTGGCGATTAAACATATAGTCGGACAGATCTGTCATTGTACTTGTGCTGTACAAGACACATGACAGTACATGACAGTTGACAACAGAGGGACGGCGTAATGAATGCGTGCGTTATTGACACACAACGGGATGTCTTACTGTGCATGAATTCTCCTTCAGAGCTCCAGCAGCTCTGCTTACACAAAATAAAAATAAAGATATCAATAATAGATAGTCCAGCATGTTCCACAGCTCCTGCCTGTTTCTACCTGTTAGTCAGATCGGCAGACAACTGTCTGCTCAGCATCTGCATGGCATCACTGACCAGTCGGATTGGAACTGTTGGTGCACCATGTAATGGAAGGCCTGCAGTGGAAATGACAAGCAGATGCAAGATAACAGTGAGCAAAATGGCAACTTGTTTGTATTTGCGATGCATTAAATCGGCAACCTTTCGGGCAGATTTAGCTCCACGTTTGTCATTATTACCCTAAATGACTTCCTTTTTTCGTGCATTTTCAAAAAGGGCAACACGGGGTCAGTGGAGATAAAAATGAAGAAGAAAAAATAAAAGATTTAAGGAAAAACAGTGCATGTTTTAAAGCCCCCCTCCCCTGGTCTCACCAAAGATTATTCTCCGACAAAACAATAAAACCAATTTCCTGCTTTTGTCCCCTGACATGTTCCAGGAATCCTCAATATTATTTGGTACATGCCGGAGGAGATTATGAAGGGATCTTGTGCGCACGTCGTAGATGTTTGACTTTCGTTTGAAACGACACGACCGTCATCCTGGATGAACCGGGCAGCTTGTTGGAAATGGACAAAATGCCAAACCCGGTGGCGAGGGAAATGATCGATTGGACACAGAACTGTAGCCCGTGAACAAATGTTCCTTACGTTAACTTGCAGATTCCTAGAAGCTCTCTCAATCACTGTCAAAAACCACTCAGTGAATTACCATAATCCTCAAATGTCGTCTCTCACACTCGTGTTGGTGCAAATCTTACACCTGCCTGGATGTTCCGCCCCCCCTCTGTGCTAAAGATGGCAAAAAGGAAGGCAAACCTTTGCTTCAGAAGGAGCTGCGCTGGGGGAAAATGTGACACTTTTTTTTTTTAGCAATATATTCCCTTAGAGATGCATTTATTATCATTTATTACCCCCTGGTACAATACCGGTGCAGACCTGAGCAGGTTTGAAATTAAAAAAAAGGGGTCACACCTACACTTTTTACGAGCAAACACACACACACAGACACATACACACACACACACACACACAAACAGCAGCATTACTATCCAATCTTTGTATTTTCCAGTAAAATACTTCATGCCTCCGTCTCCCATGGGCCTAAAGTCACTCTGGACATTATCATTGAATCTCGGAGCAGGTCCCAAGCATGATAAAACACACACACACACACACACACACACACACAAGGTCATCCCATGTGAAAGCAGCAGCCGGTGTGGAGTTGCTGCAGAACATGCACCACAAAGCCCATCATCTGGATGCCACCCAGTGTGAATACACTGCTGTGTGCTGGGGAAAATTAAAAATTGAAAAATAAAATCACAGCATTGGCAGCGGTGTAGCTGCATGTATGAAATGCATGCAAGGCACACACCCCACTTTACACAATCCAAACCCATTCCCCCAGTTAAAAATCCACATCCAGATATCTACACCACCATCTTGTGGCTGCTTGGATAGCGATGCGCGCAGAGAGCTGCGGGGAAGATGCTGCACCTCGCTGGAGAGCAGAGTTGTGTGTGTGTGTGTGTGTGTGGGGGGGGGGGTAAACCTGCAAGTGTGAAACGAGCTTTAAACGCTTTGTGCTGCCACACCACAACCGCCTCTCTTGTCCGTAAAGTTAACAGAGCTGTTGCTTTGGCACAGAGTTTGGCTTAAAAGCGCCACCACAAGCCTGCAGGGAGAACACACTTTTTTTAAAAATTTTTTAACACAATTCATACCAAAAAATAAAAAATAAAAAGCGTCATGTGTGATTAGTGAAGTGGCCGCTTGTGATCAGCCTAACCGCTGGCAATCGTGTATTCTTTCATCATTTACAAATCCCAACTGGAGTCGGATCAAAGTGCGCGAGGCAGAGCCTCAGCTGCTGCGCAGGTGTTTTGAATGGAAAAAACAAACAAACAAAAAAAAGAAAAAAAAAAACTACATTGTGCCCGTTTTGTGAATATTCGCCTAATAAGTTCTGATTGTCAAAAAAAAAAAAAAAAAAAAAAAAAAAAAAGACTAAAATGCAGCTGAGGTTAACAGCGACTGTCTGTGGATGAATCCCCCCAGTGGATTATGCTCCTTTTGTTAAGCGCGTCCGGACAAGCCGCCAGAAAAAGGGGAGGGGAGCAGGTGGGGGGTGGTGGGCGCCTGAAAACGCGCAGAAATTCCGCCGCTTGTCAATAAATGTTTTGCCTGTTTTTCCTGCTGGAGGGAAATGTATAAGGCTCCGCCGGCAGCACTCACCTCAGCCTGGATCTCCGCCGTCTCACTCCTTCCTTGTGCAAGTCCCGAAACACACACACGCACACACACACACACACACACAGACACGCACGCGCGCACACACACACACGCACACACACTCGCGAGCCACACAGGGAAGAAAAAAAAAAAATTAAGTCCACGTCCAGCCTCCTGCTCTGCAAATCCAAAGTAAGAAGTGCAGTCCCGGTGTACTGAAGGCAGCCCAGCTCAACCTCCTGTGTGCGTGCGCGTGTATGTATGTCCGTGTCTGTGCGTGTGTGCGTGCGTGTGTGTGTGTGTGTGTGTGTGTGTGCTGGAGGAGAAAAGAGATGCGGCTTTATCAGCACAGAAGATGTTTCAATGAGTCATTGCAGAGGCTCTGGAAACGGTGCTGAATCTAATTGCTCTCATAGAGCGAGTGTATTGCGAGGACAAGATTAGTGTTAGAGAAACCAGGTCTCACTCTCTCCCCCCTCTCTCTCCCATCTACCCCCCCCTCTCTCTCTCTCTCTCCCTCTCTAGCTTGCCATTGGACTACACCTCCTGAAATGTACTAAGCCTGCACCCAATAGATTGCCGCATTCTCTCCATCAGCCTTAACCAGCCGCTGTGTTGTGGCAGCTCTGGCATGGAGCAGGGAACATGGCAAAGTCTGCTCTTCAAATGGGGATCCTGGAGCTCCCAGGGGTCCTGAGAGCAACACCACAGAAACATGATGAATACTCTGCTCCACTGGGACGTAAAGAAAAGTTCAATGTTTCAAAAGTTCAAAAGAAATATGGACAAAAGGAGCCCGGAGCTAAAAAAAAAAATTAAATAAAGAATTATAGGTTCCTATAGGTATAGGAATGAGTTTGACCCTTTGTGTTTTCTTGACAGTGGCTAATAATAATAATAATAATAATGTGTAAAAATAATTAAAAAAATAAAATAAATACATTTCTCATCCAACCTTATGGAAGCACACATTGGTGAGATGGTAAACCACGTTTGGTGAAATTGATAAAAATAAATCCTTTTTGTTTTGGAACACACAGTCCAGGACTGCCGCACACAGACTTGTGTGAATCTGCAGTGTTGCCAGTCTGTGAAAGACAAAGTGGTGTTGGTAAAAAAAAAAAACGAAGACGACGCGCTTTCAACACCAATCACAGATAGAGAGTAGACAGAAAATCTATTTTCAAGGTTTTTACAGCCGGGGTCTATGACACCCCAAACAGAAGTAATGTGTCATAGTCTCGAAAGCGGACTTCTCACGACGCCTTGCTACTTCCGCCCATGATTCTGCGTGACGACAGCTATTATTTGCTCGACCACAAGAGGTCACTTCACAGGAAAGAATAAATATAAGTTGTTTCGAAGTTTGAACAGAAAACCAATGCTGTTGTTGTTCTGAGTCAGGGGAGCCTTTCTAAAGAGCCCTAAACGGACATCCTATTTGGGGCTCTGGGACAAAGGGATGCTATAGGATCCTTGAAGACTTTGTCACCCTTCCGAACCCCTAAAGTGACTTCTGCTTTTCCTTCGTGTCAATGTAAATCTTTCGCCATGTGCAATTCACATATTTGATCTCGAGGGAGCAATGACGGGCGTATTCACGATCCACAATCCTTTCCCTTCAATGGTCCACATTTGAATCTAGATGACGCTAAAATGGGAAATGCGTGCAAAAAGCTTTTTTAAAGTCGCAACAGGATTCCCCCGTAATATGAAAGGTCAAGTTCATTTCAAATCTACAAGGGTAAAAACCCAGAATGTTTCCCCACCCCCCTACCCATCAGCGTGTGGGTGGAAAGATGCCTACAGCAGGACTGAGGAGGAGAGGAGTGAGAGCCTGAGGACGAGGCAGGCAGAGAGAGCTGCACAGAAGGCAGGCCTCCCTTTGATATCGCCATCATTTATTCCCTCTCCCTACATCATAACCCTCAGCAGTCGGGGGTATCCTCCTCGCCTCTGAAGTATATATCAGCCTCAGTCAGCGGCTCGGCCCAGATTGACTGGGTGACTTTCATAAGGCTGATGAGGGGGACGTCACTGCTGTCTGGTGTGAAGCCAAACCAAATGTTCAGAAGGGTTACAAAATCCACCTGCGACCATGGCGTAAAATGGAACGGTCACTGAGGATGTCACCATCCAAACTACACCCATAGTCGAGGTGTGAGTAGAGGTTTTGCAAATCTGCGAAAGATGTATCCCAGGTTATTGGTATAACGTTCGGATCCATTATGGTACGTATGAGTTCAAATGATGCGTTCCATTTCTATTGGATATTGGCATACTTGCCTACTTTTAAATCCTCGAGAAAGCCTTGGAGGTTTTGCCATTGGGGTGGGAGGGGGGGTACTAGAGATTTAAAAAGGACCTACATTATTTTGAGTCATTCTCTTAACCAGGTTTTAGCGCCACAGCAGCCCTTGGAACTTTTTGTCGCAACTCGGCTTAAAAGTTAAGACTGTTGTATGTTTAAAAACTCTCCAAATCATTCTCCAAATTCAAAGAAAGCAAACAATGATAAAGATAGGCCGCCACCTCAACCCATACTTCTTCTATATAAAGCCACAGATTAAAAATAAAAAAATAGATTAAGACCAGTCCTTGTTTGAATATCACCGCTGTCAGTACAGCTGAAGCTTAGTTAGCGTGGCGCATTAAGGATGAGACCTGAAGCTGACCTGAAATCCAAACTAATCTGCAGCTGTCTAAACTTAATCTCTTACATTTGTCTACTCTTAAATTACTTATTTAAGATCCCGAGTCGCACAAACATTGGATCCACATTTCCCAAAATGCAACCCGACATCTTTTCATTAGACCCTCCCTGCCTGGTAAACGCCCACATTCTTCAAACTCCACTCTTCCAGTTTGTAGCAGAGATTCCTGTTAACTTTCAAACGCGAACTGATGACACCGTCAGTATGACATTGTCAGAATTAATTAGACTTGATAAAGTATCTCGGGCAAAGAAAATAAACCACTTTTCAACTGCTGTCACAGTAAAAAATGGATTCAAGCTTCTTCTTTTTTTTACAGTCAGCAGTCCGTGCATGCCGATACAGGAAACAAGGTAAAGGCCTGTATGAATCCCGCAGTGGATGGAGTGTGTGTGGATGGTTGGAGAGTGTGGCCGTGTGCGCTCTTGCAGAATAAGGAGACTGTCAGACCTGTAGACTTACAGCAGCACCACAAGTTGAGGGCAAGAAGTGTGGCGTTTAATACTTCACAGAGGACACGCTCGCCTCTGATGATTTAGACAAACAGTGGCAGTAACCGCATTCAGAGAGACAGATATGGGGTGGGAGAGAGGAGGGGTTGAGAACTGAGACGGCGAGGACTCCTCTCTTCCTCTGTGTTTAAGCACAGACAATCCCTGTCGCCTCGGGGTAGCAAACAGATACATAAAGGCAGTAAAGGGACCGCTGAGGCATGACGATGGGATTCTTCAGGAGCAGCTAGCTCTCTGGTGTTGACACGTGAAGACGAGGACCAAGGCCTCTTCAGCGGATACTTAGTCTCTGTGTTGATGCAATAAAGACGAAGCAGATGGCTTCCTCTTCCAGCCCTTAACCATGAGCAGTAACATTTTACAGTCTCTTCCCACACAATAACCATACTCTTGTCAGTGATCAATGCCAGTCTCTCCTGTGCTGCTCAGTGCTACTGAGACTTGAGGCTTAAACAGGCAGAGACTCAGAACAGAGACTGGGCATGGGCTCAACTCTCCCTGGACGGTCTGGAAAGGTAAGACTCTCCAGGTCTAAGGACGTCCGCAAGCAGGACCCAGATTCCCCTCAAACAGAACCCGTGTGTTTGCTATCCTGGCCCCTAAATGGTGGAACGAGCTCCCCATTGATGTCAGGTCAGCGGAAAGTCTTCACACCTTCCGTCGCAGACTGAAAACCCACCTGTTTCGACTGCACCTCGGTCAAAAAATAAATAAATTGTACTTTGCACTTGGTTGGCGTATTTGAAGCTAATGGTTGCATTTTTATTCGATTGTTACTCTTTGTTGCACTTACTTTGGTTTGGATTATTTGAAGCTATTGTTCTACACTTTTATGATTTCACCTATTTGAAGCTGATGTACTTGCAAGATTCTTGCTGTTTGGAGTCGTATCCTCATGATTGTTTGCACTTATTGTAAGTCGCTTTGGACAAAAGTGTCTGCTAAATGAACTGTAATGTAATGTAATGTAAACTCTGTGATTGAACTTCCCTCAACCTTTCCCTTGAAGGAAAATTCCAGCCTGACATACTCTCCGGCCTTTTCCACGAGATCCTGTTGGACTCTCGTGTTTTTTCGGAATTCGGTGGAACTGACCCATCAATCAACTCTACTGCTATCTCGCCATGCAGATATTTATTTTTTTTGGTCTCCTAAAATGACCTTTTGTAAACGTTTGCCTGACAAGTGATCTCTTGGGGATGTGTAAATAACGCAGGAAGTAGTGTGACGTTCTGACCTTGGTCTTAGTTGGGCATTTGAGCGCTACATCCTCGGAGCTACGTTCGTATTGGATGGTTCCGCACCTCATGATTTTGCTCAAGCGGCAACAGTGCCAATGTAGTGGATGGCTGTGTAAGCATGTCTGGCTTTTGTGCAGGAGGCTAGAGCATCCAGTCATGGACCTGCAATCAGTGTTTGTTTGGGTTGTGGTTCCAAGTCATAGAGACCAGACTTTGTTTGCAGTATCAAACAGTTTTAAAATGTCCGCTGTGGCTCTGGAGTAGCTTTGTTAAGTCTGAAATATGTCATGTCACTAGAGTTTTCTCAGCCTGGGCTTGGAGACTACAAATGACAGAATATAATGACAGAAAGCCTGCTTTACAAACTGGTAGTAGAGTTTGAAAGTTGCTGGGGTTTATAAAAGGCAGGGAGAGTCAAATGAAAATGTTTTATTTTGTTGCATAAAGGGAAATGTAGGATCCAGCTTAGAGAGCTTGGATTCACTGCTTGCAGCCATTCTGGCAGCTGTCGCTAGACAGAAAATCTCAATTTGGTGGAGCCTGGCTGGCGCTGTGTTGGGATAAGCAAGCGGCAACAACCACGACAAAGTGTAATAGGATGAGACACCTAAACTAGCCTCGAAACATACCCATCTGTAAGATTTAATATCCTCATAATGTAACAGTCATTTTCAAACTGCTTATAGGACATACATTAGGAGAAGTTCAATTAGTTAGAGCTGAATTTATTGTGTGGAAAAGTTTATTAATTTGTGTTTTGAGAGATAAATTGGGACACACAACCTGTGGCTGAGTGATAATTGTCAAGGAAGTTAGCTCTGGCAAAGCATTGGCTGCAGACTCCTTGTTGCCGTGTACCTGAACAAATCTCCTCACACAACGTCTCTTCAAAGCATTCAGTTTGTCATCTTCTTCTTCGTTTTTTTCTCGGCAAAACAGCTCGAGGCGCATACACCACCAACTGGACTGGAGTGCGGAAGAGAAACTGGAGCCGACTCGCTCGCTTGCTAAGTGTATAGGCTGCACGTGGACGATCCTCACGGACAGGCGGTAAGTACGAATTGGCCTTTATTCTAATGTTTTGGCTGTTTAAATCTAATTCGCTAATTATGTTGGGCCTAATCAGGTTCGGGCAGAGAATCAAAGCTCTAAACCCGTCGGCTGTCGGCGATTTAGCCTCTGGGCACAATGAGCAATATCTGGGGATTCCAGTGTCGCTGGTCGTCGTTTACAGTCCGGTTAGGAATTTCAGACACAAGAATGTAGAAGGTCAAAAACGTTCACGGTAACCCGTACTACAATTGCACAGTTAAAGTCAGCATGACGTATATTCAAGACGTGTATAACAGAGCCTATGCAGAACAGGAGGTAGCGTGCCCTTTGAATTCTTAATGTGAAACATCTGTGATGGAAGTATTGAGTCATTGACAGAAGCTGAACATCAAGGGGGAAAAAAATTGCAAAGTAGTAGTAGTCGTGGTAGTAGTAGTGTTGTCAAAAGAAAATAATGTACAGATCAACATGGAGGGAGTGTTGAAAAAGAAGCAGATCAGAAAAAACGGGGGAGATTCCCTTCTAAAATAGGATGAATGTATTTGAAATTGAGAAGAAAAAAAAAAAAGTACAGTTTCTAATTCAAGCCATATGATATCTCTCCCTTCAGTTGTGAATGACAAATGATAATTATCTTTCAAATGAGAGATAAAAAATTCATTTACCCTCTGCCAGATTGTCCACTGTTTTCTTCTCCAGCTATGCAGCGTTCCATAGCATGTAGTATTCCGTCAGCCTGACACCTTGCCTTAAAACCGGTTTTAATGTTTCATCCGACTTGATCTGCTTACCTGCCCGGTGTTGTGGGGTTTTTTCCCGCGAATGATTAAAAGGATTTAGGACAATTAAGCTACTTGAATTTGTGCTTTTGGGTTCTGGGATTTCCGAGTCGCTTTCAGTACCGGAAAATCCTGTTTCATTATAAAATCATCTATGTGGATCTCACATGAATTTGGGTCAACAGGGTTAGCCCTTTTTTTGTGTTTAGACCCTCGTTCATATTCTTCCTCTTCCTTTCTCCTTTTTGTCTTGAGGTATTTCCACTGCCTGTGTTTCGCATTGCTATTTTTTCGCCCTTCCCTCTCCTTGACCTGTCAGTGAGCCGTGCTTCTCAGACCGAGAAGTGCACCTCGCAGACGTCCGATGTCACCCGTGAGACTCATGAATGTGGATTGATGTTGCCCACAGTTTCTCCCCGACCTTAGACCGCGGAAATTTCCAGGCGATCCGTTGACCGACTTGAGCTTTTGATTCTAATCGTAAATGGCAGCTGCCATAGAGAGCAGGCCCACAGACAGATGGGGTGCCATGGATCACAATATGTACAGGATATCATAATGTCTAAAGGTGAGGCGCATATCTCAGTGCTGCAGCTGGTGTTTGCAGTGCATTTTAATCAAAGTATGTCTGGAAGTATCGATACATGACGAGCACACCATTGTTATAGTGAAAGCTACATTAGTGAAGCCATTTATCTTAGCGGCGCCTGCGTCAACCTATCAAAGTGCAATACAATACAAACAGAAGGGCGAGCTGCAGTGGATGAGGGAACCGTGAAAAATATGAGATTACCACGGATTATGGTTACGAATTTGTCAAATGTTACAATAACATTTTGTCGCATTTCTCTTACGCTGAGTTTTTCCAAAGTGAATTTTTAGCATCCCAGTGTATATGATGCCAATATGAACACCAACGGGCCCTTTATGTAGCAAGGTGGAGGACGATGTGGTGAAAGGGCGTGTAGTGTGTCTCCGACTTCAACCATACCATAGTTGCCATGCATGGATGTATGAAAGTTATCTCGTATTTTGCAGTACTCTAAAATATCAACATTGTGTGTGCAGACAGAGTTGGAATTTTTTAAATCACAGAAATGAAGATTAGATGTTTGGTCCTTTTTCCTGGTAGTGTTGTGTGTATTGTAAAAAATACTCCTCATTTTTTTTTTTTATTTAACTTCCCATTGTATCCTATTGTGCATGTCAATAAAATAAGTGAAAATGTGTCAGATTTTGCTATATCAGCTGCAGTCCCTGGGGAATGGGATGTAAATCAACTCATTGTTAACTTTGTTCCTGGTTTTGTTGCCAGTTTTGACACTGATCCCGTTTATAACCCGTGTTTTTTTTTTTTTTTTTAAAAAAAAAAAAGTAACAGTGGGACTGGGCAGAGTTACAGTATATGTGGCCACTGCTGACAGCAAAGCCCAGAAGGTAGAGAGATGATTTCCTTCTTTTTTGAGTGTGGTTTTGGCAGGTAGGTGCAGTGCATTTCGGCAGCTCAGGCTTTATCTGAAATTCAACTTCGAGCTAAGTCAGTTAGGTAACCGCTGAAGCTCCTTTTTCTTATATTTACTTCTTTAATTTGCCTCCAGCCACTAATCTTTCTTTTCCTTCCTGCATTTGGAATTGATTCGCTCATTACGGTGAACAAACCTCCGATCCAAACATTGGAATCAGCCCGTTATATTATAATTAAGTTGCCTCCCCTTGTGCTTCTGGAATGGAGTGAGGGAAGAACGTGGATTTTTCGTGTCTAACACCTCATGCGGGCAGGGGGGGTCACATAATGTAACCATGGTGACATGCATTTGTTTTTGATGATGATGATGGGTTTTTTCCACTGTATACCCTCCACCTTAATGCATGGAGCCCTCTACAGCCCAGGGAGACTCCATAGTGACACTAGTAAAAGGCTACCATTACTTTGGAAAAGGTCAGTGTCTTTTTGGTTTTTTTTCTTCACAGTGCATTGCAGGAGTTTCCTGCAGAGAGAAAGAAAAGAAAAAAAGCAATAAACAAGAGCCTGTTAAAGAAAGAAATGTAATCTACCAAGAGACCAATGCAAATGCTGCTTATAATCTTTTTTATTTTATTTTATAATAACTATACCTCCATCTTCAATTAATGCTATCCCCTTCATGTAGTCACAACTCGTCACAAGCCGTGGTTCAGCGGTGGCCTCCGTAAGTCTTCACGTGGAAAAAATAAACTCGACAAGGTCCATCTCCCAAGTCCTTAATTAGATAAACACAAGATGTAGAAAAACAGGTTCAATAACCTCATCCGTCGAGCAAAGGGAAAATATTGCCATTAACTCTCTGTTAAGAACAAGAGAACTCATTTCTATCATCTTTTAAAAAAAAAACAAGACTTACTGTAGAGAGAGGGCAAAGATAAATATAGATGGTGTACCCATCACTCAAGTCCCTCGTGCCTGTTCTTTAGGTGTCCACGTAGACAAAAAAACTTAGTTGGAAGCAACATATCGACTATATGTCGGGACAAAATTTGCGAAAGATATTGGAATCAGGGGGAAAGTGATAAACCCGAAAAGTTTCTGTATGCTTTATTATCACTTAATATATCCATTTCTTTCGACTTGATTTCATTAATGAATATAATTATAAAGAGGACTTCATAAATATAATGAATAAAAGCTTTCTATGTATAATGTGCACATTTGAAAAAATAAACACTTTAAATGCCCTTATATCTGCTCACAACTGCATTAGTGTGTGAGGAACTATTGATTGTTTATATACTGCTTATGTTAGGAATGGTGGGGGGGCGGGGGGGGGGCATAGATCTATGCAGAAAGCATGCCAGGTCACTCGGAAAATATCTGGCTCGATGGGCAGTTTACCCTTTACTGATTTGGGGAAGAAGCACCCGGGGTAACTCTCAAAATGCTCTCCAGAGACTACTGAAAATAAAAAAAAAATTAAAAAAACAGAATGCAAAGCTGGGCTGTAGAGACAAAAAAATCCAGTCCATGACCTTGACCTGTAAAAAGCAGGCCTGCCTCGCAGCACTCGGCTCACTGGCTGCGGTCCCTGAGAGCCCATTAGTCTCTGGCAGACGCTGCGGATGCTGCAGCTCTCGCCGCCTGGTTTGAGGAATCTTGTTTAATCACATAAAATCATAAGCAGTGTGCATTAGTTTGTGTAATCACGCATGTCTCCGGCTGTGTGAGTCAGCAGAGTGCGGAAGCAAACAATATGAAATGTTTATTAGAGCTGCATTAGAGCTCTATCTGTTGGACAGTAAGTGGCAGGGTGGAAGGCCACCATCACACAGCTGCCACGTTGGATTAAGATGGATTATTTGTTTTGGCAGAAAAGTAATCCTGGGTGATTGCTTACTGGCTACAACGTGCCTGTGTTGCAATTTGGCGTTTGTAGTGAGAAAGGTATCGTCTCATCTCAACACTGTGATGCCTTAAAGTGTGTGGGTAAAGCGCACGAGTAAAGCGCAACACTTTTTAAGGTTAAGGAGCGATCATGATCGAGGTTTCAAAAAGGTGGTTTGGAAGTGGTAAATCAACGCGCAATATGTAATTTTCTGCCAATAGGAGTCTCTCAATCCAAACGATAACAAAAGAGGAAGCAGCGTGGGATCATGGGAGTTGTTGTCTTCACCACCATGCCGAGGAAAACCAGCAAAAACACTGAACCGCGTTAAAAGTGTTTCTCCGGCACCGTTAGGCGGCTGCTCACGTTAGCTCATCTTTTTTCTCGGATAACTTAAGATCCAGACGTCCGATTAAAAAGTCTATTTATGGAAACCACAATGCTGAGGGGGGAGGGGGGGAGGACTTCATACGCACATCATATCAACACTGACCCTAAAAAAATGCTGTCATAAATTCATAGTTATACTCTTGACACTCTAATTGGATGTCCACGCTGTTGATGGACTCTGGGTTTGAACATTTTTTTACATTTTAATACAGTACAGTTAGATATAGCTTTTTTTTTTTTTTTAAAGTCTGGTATTTTGTTGACCCATCCATCCACTCTAACCTCTGTGGATTTTGTGGCTTTATAAGAAACATCCCCTGACTTGCCCCCTTTTAGCTCATGTCAGATTTAGTACGATGGGAGGACAGCCGAGTATGCGATTTCTAATTGGAAATAAAGTACGATTGGGCGTTTCTCATGAACGGTTATACGTTTTCTCAATGTCCCAAGTCAAAAATAAATGAATACATCTCTATAACATTTAGTAGACAGAGCTTGGACCAGAGAACAAATGGCTTTAGACTTGGTTTGTATTCTATTTTTGCATTTTAACTATGAAGAGAGGCTGGTTCCTCAGGGTGCATTCTTGGGGTCAAGAAGGCAAATTAAGTTATATCTAAGAGAGAAAATTATGCTTCTGGGTGGAACTCCGGTTCAGAAATAGTTCAATGTCTACGGAGGTTTGCGCTCCGAGTGCCTGCTCATTAGCATGAGTGATGGAAACTCCTTCTGATTTTACAGTTGGCCTTGAATTAATTTCCACTGCCTCTCCACGTAAATATTGTTTTCCACCCCCACTAAACAGTTTGGAGAGCTTTTCAGGCCCTTTTTTTTTTTTTAAAAGCAGGAAGGGCTGGAGGAGGACGACGACGCTGAGTTTACAGATCGGCACTGCTGACCTCCACTGTGGAGCCAACACACACACACACACACAGACACTTTAAACAACGGAGAGTTTACCTAGGGAGTATCTCCGTCTTTTTTTTTTTTACAACATCTATTGCATTCTTCTTAAAAGGTAATGCTTTATTTTTCACCGGTCCGTCGTTTCTAAATAATTTCCTTTCTTTTTTTCTCCTCGAAAGAACCAGACAAGTTGGTTGTAATTATAGGGAAAATGCCAAGAGTGCACTTCCAATCATGACATTGCAATACATTGCTTGTGTGAGACAGAAAGTTCTTTAGTCAGTGCACAGTGGGTCAGGTCAACATGGAACATTGATATATGAAATTTCATTAAAAATGAATGAATATTTACTTGTATCTTGTTCTTTAAATAAAATTCATATTGTCCTTTATAATTAGTGTCTCATTTCATAGCCGCATCACTGCAACAGCCGACTCCTGCAGACGCACTCTTTACAACATCAGGAGGATACGTCGCTGATTGACCCAGAAGGCGACGCAGGTTCTGGTCCAGGCTCTTGTCATCTTACGCCTTGACTATTGCAACTCCCTACATGAGCCATTCGACCTCTACAGCTCATCCAGAATACAGCAGCCCGACTGGTCTTTGACCTCCCCAAGTTCTCCCACAATGCACCGCTCCTCCGCTCCCTTCACCGGTTACCAGTGGCTGCCTGCATCTGCTTCAAGACACTGGTGCCGGCCTACCGTGCGGTGACTGGATCAGGCCCTTCCTACATCCAGGCCACGGTCAAACCACACACCCCAGCTCGCTCACGTCGCTTTGCATCGGCCAATCGGCTCGCTGCTCCCTCACTGCGAGCGGGACCCAGATACCCCTCCAAATAAAACCCGCCTGTTTGCTATCCTGGCTCCAAAATGGTGGAAAGGAGCTCCCCATTGATGTCAGGTCAGCAAGAAGTCTTCACACCTTCCGACGCAGACTGAAAACCCAGCTGTGTCGACAGCACCTCGGCCAATGATAATAAAAAGATGTGTGAAATGAAACAATTATATTTTCTTATTTTTATATGTAGCACTGAAATTGGTTTGGCCTATTTGAAGCTAATGTACTCCTGAGTTTGTATCCTCATGGTTGTTTGCACTTACTGTAAATGGCTTTGGACAAAAGCGTCAGCTAAATTAAATGTAATGTCATTGATCTTTCCAGGAAACCTCAAAGGAAACCATTAAATAAGAATGAAATAAAAATATATATGCTCTTTAAATCACACATCCTGGGTGGTGGTAGTCTAGTAGTCAGGCTTTCAAATAGAAAAACCGGAAGGTAGTGAATTCAATACCAGGATGACACCATTGAGCCCCTGAGCAAGGCACTTAATCCTAAATTGCTCCAGAGGGACAGTCCCTGTAGTTAGTTACTGTAAATCGCTCTGAATAAGAGCGTCTGCTAAATGACCTGTAATGTAATGTAATCCTGTGCTTTCTATTAAGAAAATGCAGTAACCAAAAGAGAGAATTGTCTGTTTTGTTGGTTTCATGATTGTGCCCTTGGAAGTTATCGCCCGATAATCTGACCAAATTGCCATTTCATTTCATGTTATCATGTCATTTTGTTTCAGTCTGTTCCACTGATGTCTTTTTCAGTCAACGCGGAAGCAGTGGCTGAACTTAATGTTGATGTTGTGTAGCGTGAATTGCTTGTGGCAGATTTACCTCTTAATTATTTATTTAATTTGGCAAAATGCAAGTACTCTATTTAGACTATCGAAAAGTTCAATTTAAATAGAATACTTTACCAGGAAGTTAACTTAATACCGGGGGACTGCTGTCTATAAAAGAGAGAATATTTGATCTGAAATAATTAATGTTCACTCGGGGTACAGAGGCGTAAACACTTCAAACATACACGGAAACGGGTTCTTTATATGAAGAATTTATTGACTACTAAAGATATACAGAAAACTGAAAGAGCATATAACGTTAATGAATGATGAATGTATAGATTGCACAATTAACAGCGTACGGTAAATGAGGTATTTGGCAAAGGCCTGAAAAAGGACCAGTGGAATGTCTTACACTCAACAGCGGAAAGACTACAGGACAATATCGGTTGGGAGACCCTACTCCTATAATCAATATATGATGGAGCATTATACCCAGAATGCAGAAATGCTAAGTTTGACCCACTCGATTGAAGGCCTGCGCCGCTGAGGGAGGCGGAGGAGGTGGCGTGTTGGAGCGTTCCAGTCGTCCCAGACACACGAGGCAGCTCGGTCTGAACTGGTACTTCTTTTCCGCGGTGCAACTCGCCCTGAGCTGAAACCCTTTCTCTGGGATACTGCTGGACTCTGTGTTGGTCTCGTCAACTCCGGATTGACTTCAGAGTACAAAAAGGAGACACAGAGCACTGTTTTATTTCAGTTCCTGGCTTGTGTAACAGAACAGGCTGGAGCAGTCGCAAAGTCTTTGGCAAGTTCGTAAGCATGAGAACTCAGTGGATCAGAAAGAGCTCTAAGCACACCAATTGCCTGCGTCGGAAAAAAAATAAACTCAAGAGAGGTTAAAAATTCTGAGAAGTTTGTGTCATGATGTGTATTGTGTTTGTACTTCCTGTTTTATTTTGTTAACTACATGTTTCCTCTTTGTTGTTAAGTCTAAGACTCCCATGTTTTGGATCCCTGTGTTTCCCTGTGTTTCCTGTGTTCCCTCGTTCCTGTCATGGCTTGTGTTTTCAGTTTTTGTGCCTGTTTGTAGTGTTTGGATTTATGTAATCTTTTAGAATAAAGCTCATTTGTTAAACTCTCCTTCGGTTATCTGCGTTTGGGTTCTCCTCCTTACCTCACTTTCTGATAGTTTGGCTGAGGATGCGTCGGACGTAGAGATTAAACAGGGACAAGAGAAAGGCAAAAGCTCCTTTCCCCCTTCTTCTGCGGCCGCACCCTTCCCCTGATTAACTTTTCCCCTGATTAAACAAAATCAAAATGAGTCAGATTAGTTTGGACTATTTTTCTTTCTCCCATCATTGAGTGGTTTCAGCTGTTGAATGACATCAAACATCGGTAAAACATGTTATTATGTGACTTGTTGTAATTATTTAACCTTATGGTTTACATAACCATAGGCAATGATAACATTTCAGGCATAGTTACACACCAACTATAGCATTCTTCTATGGATATGTCTGTACAATACATTAACAGGGATAGAAAGGGTTATTTCTGATTCGCTCAAAAACCTCTTTCTTTGAAGTTTCTTGAGAGTGCTTCAGACACTTTCTATTGGGATCTTCTTTTGAGACCGGCCAGAGAGGGGAGGAAATGGATTGACCACATTTCACACCCTCCGGTTGGTCCCATTGATGACGAAGTGAAGGTGTCGCTCCTGTTGAGGTGATTTTCAGTTTTAGTCGCACACATTTACCCGATTTAACATACACATTGTATCTAAATGTTAATCAGTTCCTTTGAACGCTCGGTTATTTAGGTCTGAGGTGAATGTTTCTTCGAGCAGCCCCTGTCTCCAGAGCTGTGGGGGAAAGAATGCAATTTAAGTTATACCGGGGATCATGTGACCATAAATTGTTCTCTCTCTCCGTCACCGATCCTTCCCACTTTTGAGTCTGGCCAGTGCTGACCAGCGCCCTCTCCGAGTTTGGCCTGCTAGGGTCATGGCATCCCCCCGCCATGCTACAGTTGGTGGTGGTCTAGTGGTCTAGAGGTTAGGCTTCCAAATGGAACAGAAGGTTGTAAGTTCAATAGCAGGGGCTGTCACCATTGTGCCCCATGAGAATTTGAATCTGGAGCCCAGGCTATGTCTGTGCTGAAGCAGTCTCTGGTTCCCACTGAGCTGCAGCAGAACCTTGTTCTTCTTGCCGAGTTGCAGCATACCTCTGTTTCCTCCTGCCTTCAGCAGTCCCCAATTCATCCTGCCGAGCAGCACCGGCAGGAGGAAGACTCTGGTACCCTCTGACAGCTGAAGTGTCCCGACTTCGTCCTGCCGAACTTCGTCTTGCATGGTCCAATCCCTGCTGCTGGTCCGGACTTCCCCGTGCACCATCGCTGGACTTAAAAAAGAGGGTAAACCTAGCCCTAACCCCACCACGGCCTTCATCCTCCAGAGAGCATTTTTTTTATTTTCAATTACTATTATTACTGTTGTTGTTGACTTGATCATTATCGCTGTTATTATCACCATTATTTATGTTAATGGTTTACTTTGTTATTTATTTATATATCTTCTCTAGTTTAGTTAGTATTATTATTACAGTACCACTGCTCACCTCTACCATTGCTATTATTATTCACTAAATGATGAATGAATTTATTGTTATTTATTTATTTCTTTCCTTCTTAATATTACAAGTGTACCCACATTTGTTTATTATTTTTTATTATTTCTGTTATTACTAATATTTCTACTAATGTTATGATTATTGTTATTGCTGTTGCTATCATCACTATATTTACTTATCCTAGTTTATTATTTTCTTCTCTATTATTATTAATATTATTATTATTCATCAACTAGTTGATCAATTACTTAATGAATTAATCAATTATTTACCATTATTATTTGTTTATATATTACCTTCCTGCCTCCAGAATTGTCACTCATTTCTTTTGGTTTGATTCTTGTCTTGCATAAAGGGACTACAACTTGCAAACCTTGTAAGCTTAAAAAAAAAACAATAAAGTTTGAAGGCTACCTTTCTAATGTCTCCTTCTGATCTGTGAAAACAGACAGGTGTCTTATGTTGTTTGTGTTGCGGAGCGAGCCGTGTCACGAAACGGAAAAAAACGAGAATCCCTTTTGGCACGTCCAAAAAAAAGAAGAATAAAAAGATTTGAGTGATTTCAGTCAACGCTGAATGCTCCCCTGTGGACACAAAGTGCAGAGAGGTGGGGGGTGTTTAAGACGGAGAGAGCGGTCGCAAGTTGCGCAGCCTTGTCAACGGTTGTTCTGTTGTCCTCCACCTACTTAAAAAGACATTTCTACTCACTTCAAATGAGTTCATCAAGTTCGTTTCGCCTCGAGCTTTCAAGTAGCATCACCGTGGCAACCGGGACGAATGAGAAATATGTGTGTGTTTTTCTTTTTCTCCTTTTTTTTTAATATGTTGGAGTTGTAATACACGTTACTACAATACTGACTGTGTGTGTTGGGAATATGTTTGATTGATTTCCCAACATGCATCTCTCATTGCCAGGAAGTTAGCTGGCAGGTGGATGAGAAATGTCACATGTTGGGTAGCCAAGCTTGTAAATATGCCCAATATTGCATTTTATTCATTATAGAGTCACACCCTTTTTTATTTAGACACAGTTAAAAATTACTTCAAAAAATAAAAAGAATTTGGAGGTGGCTTTAAATACAGGCTTTATCATTTGAATAATTGAGTTAAGTTTCAAATATGTTATTCCTTCTATTTTTGGAGCAGCTAAACTCATAAAAACAAAATTCTATGAGAAGTATAAATAGCAGCACAACAAATAATGAGTCTTTAATATTTCCAAAAACTTCCAGTGACGGTCCTGTCCACTTCCACATACTAAAGAAGCCAAAAAAAAAAAGCCAAAAGACTTTAGAAGAGAGATAGGTAAATCTCACGTGTGTTTACAGGGCGCCAAATATCCCAGATGCTCGGGAACAAGTGGAACATTTGGCTGATGCTCAGCCTGAAGAGAGTACTGTCTTCTGACACTTTGATCTGAGCCTCGGCGGGATTTACCTGACAGTTGAATCTACACCGTGCTTACGGTTCAAAGCGGCCCTCGCTGACCCCATCACTTTCCATACAAAGGAAATGCAGAGACTGGAGAGACTGTTCAGTATTTACCGAGGCCCGCGCAGATGTTTTCCCTCTGCCATTTTTTTGGCCTACATAAATTAATTTTTTTGAAGGAATCCAAACTCCCGAAGCTAGTCACCTCCCAGTCTGCTGCGTGGAGGCTTATTATGCCACTTAGGTTCAGCAAGCAGGTCTGTGAGTGGTCGTTGAACCTGCTGAGAATACTGGTGAGCCAAAGCAATGGGCTCCACTTCTAAAGACACTCCACCCCTCTCTACCTGCAAGCGTTTTTACCTCAGAGTATCTATTTTGTAAAACTTTTTATATTTCACGTAAACACAACCAGTTTACGGTGTCATTACGCACAGAGAGCTCATCAGTATCACTCATAACGCAATACGTGATCGTTCAAAAGAAGGGTCTGCAAGTGAGGCAGAGAAAGATGTATATTCAGAAGCATGCTGCAGATACTTAAAACAAGCTTTTTGTTTATTAAAGATATTAATGAGCACAGTTCTGGCTGTGTGTCGAAGCGGCATTGTAACTAAAGCAGGCCTATATGTCTGCAGGATGTTTGAGAAAGCTTTCCACATATTCGAAATGTAACGCCACCAAACTGCTCCACAGTAACATTCCCTGGCGGGGACAATACATGTGTATATTTACATCCAGAAGAAGTCTCAGTCTGCTCGCTCAGTGTATCAGTGGAAACTCGAGGTGGCCCTCCTTGTGATGCTGAGCACATTCGGTGCATAGTAAAGCATTGTGATGTTAATGCATACAAACGAAGGAACCTTCCGGTACGCCTGCACTTTCCACAGAGAAACACTGTTGTTTCTGCTCTTTTTCTCTCTGTTTGCACAGAAGCAATCTTGCGGCTAATTTGTCTGTCGAAGATGATTTCTGAGAGCGTCCAGGGACTTGCAGCATTATGGAGCTGCATTAACTAGCACACCGTTCAAGTGTTTCATTATCCTGAACACTAGAGCGACCAATCAGACGCTGCCACAATGTCTTCACCTCATACTCACCGATATCTGCTAAATCCGGTGCCAGTTCTTCTTTGTTATTGTTATAAACTTCTCATTTAAACTTCATAGTGAAGCAAAATGAATATAAACCATGTGTAGTGTATCCCAAACTTCCCCAAGACAATAGAAAGATGGGGAGAACTTTTGAGTTATAACAAAAACGGGCAGAGAACCTTTAATCGTAGATGGCCATAACCATAAAGACACTTTAACACAAAATGGACATTTATGAAAAAAAAAAGGTTTTTTTTTTTGTATTCACACACATATGTTGAAAATCAATTTTTGCTTTATATATTGACACTAACAAGGATGTTCCTAATGCACAAAACATTTCAACAATGCTTATCAACAGATAATTTCACTTTAGTGTCTAGGTGGCCATTTATATACAGATGCAGCCAGCCGCCTGCCGTAGCCAGCAGCCAGCCACCTGCCGCAGCCAGCCGCCTGCCTGCTGCCAGCCTTCTGCCAGCCGCCTGCCAGCCTCCTGCCTGCCAGCCAGCCGCCTGCCAACCGCCTGCCAGCCTCCACCCAGCCGCCCTCCTGCCAGCCGCCTGCCTGCTGCCAGCCTCCAGCCAGCCGCCTGCTGTTTCCTGAAGATTGAATGAATGGGCGTGTTTACAGAGAAATCTAAACACGCCCATTCATTTATTTGCAGGGTTTCACCATGAAATGGAGCTTCCTTCATAAAAAAATACATAAGCCAGCTAAAGTACACTATAATTCAATAATATATATATTATTCGGAAATGGGCCATTCATCATAATGAAAAGGTTTACTTGGTGTATTTATATTTTGATGCTTACACTTTCGTACTTTTACTTAAAAGGTTCAAAGTGTAATTTCTGAGCCACCTGCTCCAAAGAAATAGGGGGCAGTATTTCACCTCTAAACTGGGTCCATACAATCTCTAATGTTTATATTTTAGTAGTAAGGCATATTTATTGTATTCCAATTTCTCCTTTATTTTTTTTAATTTATTTTTTGCCTGTCAGTCAGTCAGCGGGCAAGAATCGGCAAAATTGGCAGCTACGCTTCTTAGACTGGAGGTGCAGTGACTAACTATCGCCTCTAGAGGAACACGTGGTATTACAAGACAGGACGGAGAGTGTGTCAGCGAAACGGGAGTGTGAGACATTATTTCACATCTTCTCTGCACTGTTTTGTGTGTTTTAATGAACCGGTTAATGCGTGAACTTTACTCCTGTCTCCGACTCTAAAGTGAAGCATTAACCTACAATATGATAATAACCATTAAAAGTGAAGCGAGACAGTTTTGTTTTTTAAAAGGGGTTTACTTTGCAAGCCAAAATAGGTTTCACACTGTCCGTTTGAGCTGATTTCATCATCCCACTACATTTATGGAAAAGACAGTGACGATAAACACTTCTGATACATTTCTGCTGCTCAAATGAATGCAGCGCATACAGTTATTTCTTAGTGTGTCGTTCATTTCCAACCTGTATTTTTTTTCTTTTCATGCAGTTCTGTTGAATAAAGGAGTGTTAGAGCTTTCATGGACAGAATAAAAGTATAAATCAGTAACTAGAGGCATGTCTCCTTCAGCCGTCTAATGTAGCTTACACTGTATATAAAAAACAACTCGCTCCGTGTTTTACAAAATCCTTCAGCATGATATTGTCATGACCTGATTATCTAGGTATGATCATGATACAGCCTATAATAATCAGTAAATGTTCCCTATGATGATAATGATGATGATGATTTCAGCTTCAGCAATGTTTCAATCCGTTTTGAGATTCTATCGTTGCTATGGTTATTGACGCTGCTAGCGCTGAAACTACGTAATGCGCGTGTTGTTTAAATCATGTTTATAAGGAGTACCCTGATTATGAACAAATGTACTTTATTTATAGAGCATGCACAGAATGCAGTGCAAAGTGCGTTTTTTTTTTAAGCATTCACTTTGCAAGCCAACATGCTTCATCATTACACTACATTTATAAGAAATACAAACATTTATTGACAGTGAACAGTGACCACAATGTAATTCATTTTGTCGCCAGTGAAAATATCACCAGGCTCCATTTAAAAAAAGAAAAAATTTAAAAAATCACGTTTTGTGAGTTGTTAAGTTAGGAGGACACTTTATGAAGTTCAAACAACGCTGTTTACTACACATTTGTAATTATTTCTGCCTTCTTGTAAATTCGGCGGACGTATGATACATTCAAATATGCATTTCTTTGTTTAAAAAGCATTGTTAGTTTGTCCCGCCTGTAGCACTGAAATCAGCTGTTCAGATAAGTACTGCTGCAGTTATTTCTTATTTCATACCATTCATTTCCCACCCATTTTGCTTTAATTTTCACGTAATTCTGTTGAATAACACATTATTAGAGCTTTCATAGACAAAATAAGAGTAAATATTTAATGCATAAAGACAACAATCTGTGTAGGTATTTCAGCATAATGTTGTCATGACCAGGTAATTATGATATGAACATGATATGGTAATAATTACTAATTGTATGCTCTGTGTTGGAAGCATATTTCCTTCACGTCAAATATGATAAAAAACTGATTATGCAGTAAACTGCGTCAGCTTCCATCAATGCTCCACCTGGTGGATAGATGAACCATCGCAATTGATTTCCACATAATGCGCCATAGGGGGTTACGAGTCGGCCATGCGTTCACTACGTCATGGCAGAGGACTTCTTTTTCAGCCAAGTATCTGACGATGCCCCAGCAGGGATTGCTCATGGACCTGCCAAGGTACCATCAGGGAGGGAGGGGGACATTCTAGGTGCCTGTATCTGTACACATCTTAAAGAATCGCATGCGCTCAAACATTTAGGGTGTGTTTGCTTCACTCGAACGTCGTCACATTCAGCCGTCCGCTCTCCTCAGCTCCAGCCAGGCTCACCTCGCATACCGCGATGTGCAGACATGGACACAGATGTGTGAAATGCTGCTACTCTGACTGGAAAAAATTAACAAATGACAAATGTGGCGAATACAGTAAGACGGCGGTAGCTTATATCAAAATCCTCGGGTAGATTTGCAGGGTTCAGGCTGTCAGTCATAGTGATGTGGTTTAGTGGGTGTGGGTGCGCGTGTGTGTGTGTGTGAGACAGAGTTATGAACTGCAATAAAGTGTGTTTTATCTGTATCCATGTGGCTCCTCCACTTTGTAACTGCCTACCTTAATAAAAAAGAAATACATTAATACAATCTAAAACTGTATTGCACAGCATGTATTTCTTTGCACACTGCAGGGCTCTTGGGGGGAGTCTGTGGGAGATATTATGATATATATATATTATATTATAGCAATTTGCAAATTCTTTTTTAAATCTTTCGGGTTATTATGATCTCTGTACAATGCACATATTCTCTATGCATTCTCTATACTTTGCAGTACTTGATTTTTATTTGCTCATGCACCGAAAGGCAAATAAATCCCTTGAATGTGAAAACCTGCTTGGCAGTAAACCTGATTGTGAGTCTGTTAGTTTTTTGCTATTTACAAGCTGCATAACCTGCCATGGTCAGTCCTGATTACAGGCTAAATGACAAAGATGTACAGACACACGGTCAACAATGTGAACGTTGCCGAGCACCATCAGAGCCTCGAACAGCGTTTCTGTGAGCAACCTGCTGGCTGCGTAGTAATGTGGATCCATATTGAAATACCTTCTAAAAATATTGGATGGATTGCATTAAACTTTTGGGGAACGTGTTAAAATGAACAAATTCACAGATTTTGGTGTTCCCATAACCTTTCCTTTAGTGCCAGCACGAGCCTCTAACTTTTCATCCAGCGCCATATGAATAAACTCCGGCAAAACTGTGAAAGGTCATCTGACTTGGGGTTCCTGGTTGTACCGCAGTCTAAACGTAAACTCAGGGGTGACTGTGCCTTGTCATGTCAGGTAAGCTTGATGGTGTCAGCATTTAGCCTATTTTTAAATGCTAACATCTAAATAAGTACAACCTCGAGAGCCGCCGTCATGGCTGTAGACCCATTCGTCACTACCACGCCTGTAGTTTGGCGCATTTGGTCCGTACCAAAAGAAGAGAATGATACATTGTTGCCTCTTGGTTCTGGTCTGTTTTGCGTTCACACGGGCATTTAAAAGAATGATCCAAGAACTGTACTGATGGATAGGACACTGAATTGAAATTTCTGTACTCACATACATGTTACAAAGAACGAAAATACTCAAAACCTTGACCTCTTAGTCTACTTAGGGCAGTTTATTATGGAAAGTGTTTTCTGTCTGCAGTGTCGACGTGATATTCCTTTTTCTCTTATGTCCTTCTGTTTGGATGTCAAAAATGTATCACCGATGATTTCAAGAATTCCCACCATACCCCCTTTTCCACAAAGTTTTCCACAGACTAAGTGTGAGTCTTAAAGGATTTATTGGTGATATTTGCCGCCCTCAAAACTAAGCAGTTGGCGAGTACATGACCCGTGCAATCACTGTTTTACAGTTGGTTTCCTGGGGTCATAGAGTGCCGTGTGTGAGAGTATATCAAGGAAGGGAGCGGGCATGGGGGGTGTTAATCAGCCACAGTCGGCGAGGCTCAGGGCAGACCATCAGTGGCATTCGGCGGCCCTGTACATCCCATGTGAGTGGCATGCAGCAGCCCTGGCCCACTTCTCCCCACTGAGAGACCATTTATGGGCCTTGCAACGGAGAAGAGGACATGCATAAAACAAGGCTGCGCCCCTGGGGTTAGTGTGTGGACGGGATGCATGGGTGCAGAAAATTCACTGACACAGAAAGCCTCTTATGAAACTAGACAGGGCAAGCAGAGAAGAAGAGCACAGCTGTACACATGGAGAGGATGATGGATACACCGGTGGTTCTCAAAGTGGCAATGAAGAGGTTCCAGGGGACCCTCAGCGAAATAACAAATGTATTGCTTTGCTCTAATTCAATCAAAGAGAAAATCCTGCCCGAGTAAAAAATCTATAAAAATGACTACCCAAATCACTCTCATCACCCTGAGCTTCTGCATCCTCATATATATACACACACACTATAGACACTTCTGCACCAGCGAGGGAAATCTTCCCATTGAATCAAGAGGGAGCATTTATTACCCGACCTTCACACGTAAACTGAAGCGATGGCTTACAGCAAACCGCACCTTCAATCACGAACAACCGTACTAACTCATTTCTGGCACTGCTGTTACTTGCTCTCATTGTTTTTACATATCTGCTACTTTTGTAACGTACTTATGTATGGTAGTGTATAGCTGAAGCATTTTATTGACAACAGTAGGCCACTATTTGTAACTACAGGCAAACAAATTAGCTCATTAGCCAACTTTGGCACATTTCCATTGAGGGGGAAACTGAAATGTTATATCGTGCTCTGGAGCAGGGATTTGATGGATTTCATTTTGTATGCTGTCAAACACGTCCGCCTTCCTTATTCGGCGTGCTAGCATGGTTGCTAATTAGCAAATTTACAACATGTTTTAATTCTTTCGTGATCATTTTCAGCATACCATTTCCCTGCATCCAATCCTCCATTCTGTACATGTGCACACAGCATATGGTTTTATATTAAATCTACAGTAGTGTTTGTTGGCATCGTCCCTGACCTTCATCTCTCTGTTCACATTGCAGCCTGAGCAGGATCATGTTACAGCCACATGGACTACAAATGAATGGGATCAGTATCACAAAGGGGAAAAGAACTGCAAACAGGAGTTGGTGACAGTCTGCCTTATATGACATATAGCTGTAGATTTGTCATTAGCCACCCAGGGAATCATGAGGGCCGAATGGACTGGCTGTCAGATCTATTGGACATTTTCTTGGATTGGCTTGATGAGTTTTGGGATGCGATCAATAGGCCCACTGCCTGCCATCCATATGCAATACCTCGCCTCGCTCGCTTTATCCCTCACATCTAGGTCCCACTAACCATGCCACATCTCCAGGCGACAAGCTCTCCAATTTAGGAAGATTTTAACTTCCCATACAAGAAGGCTGCACAGGAGTAGGGGGGCGGATATATAGAGAGCTTTCTTCATTAGGCAGCCGGAGAATCTTAATCAAAAAGCTATTAGCCCCTCGCAATTGATTTGTGTCTCTGGGTTCAGATATTAGTGTGAAAATTCTGTCTGAACTGAGTCTCGTCCTTTGCATTACAGGTGATGAGAGAAATTGGAGAGTCTAAATCCGTAAAACACAGAAATATCAAGTCTCCGATAGAAGTTCCATCTGATATGTTTTTTTTTCATTACACATAAAATTGCCATAAAAGTATCAACAAATGAAGCAATACTGTGAAATAAAAGAGAGGATCTTCCTATTACAGAAGCAATTCCTAAACATGCGTCCGTATCCTATCTTATCTTAAGAAATCCAAACTGTAAATTTGATTCTTCAATCAGCACTTGTCCTGTCATGCCTGTATCTTTGATTGGAATGTACTGGTAGGCTACACAATGGTTCTCATTTGTCGCTGGCTAGGTAGCTTGCTATTATGGACAAAAAAACACAGGCGTTCAATCATACGTAGCTACAAGGAGGCAGGGGGGGCACCAATCGTGTCGTTGGAGGAGATGAAACCCCTACAATTTGGGTAAGTTCTATTACTTCTCTCAATTATTGGACAAGGACAAAGAGTTGAAGTGGCAAGATGTGGCAG
>CALSBV010012184.1:38921-67119 GCA_943590825.1 Bovichtus diacanthus | reverse complement strand
CACACACACACACACACACACACACACACACACACACACACACACACCGCTGACGAAAGAAAACAGAAATAAACACATAAACCCATAGAGGGGAAAAAAAGAGTTTGAAGTTTGAAAACTCACTTTTCCACACTCACACCGCCATTCTCAGAGAGGTAGGGAGGCAGAGAGCTCAGTTTCTTTATTCCCACAGCTAGAGCAACACGTTATTATCCAAAATTCTTCATGCTCTTAATCTACAATGAGTGAATCACTCAGACGTGTTAATTATTTGGTTGTAGCCCGCAGTTTTTTGGGTTCATTTAAAAAAAAATATATGAACATTTTCGATCTGTAATGAAATAAACTGAGGCAATTGTCAAATGAACAAACCCAATGAATTGAATTTTAAATGGTTATTTTGTTAAGTCTTACTTATTATCTAAAGGAATAGATGAAAATGAACAGCTAAACTGTTTCAAGAAATTACATCTCTGCCAGTGCTGACGCTGTTAAAAAATTTTTTCTTTAAGGCGTCCAAATTAAGCTTTGTATATCTGTGGTCATATTCTGTGACGGGCTGTTTGCACAACTATAAATATACACCGGGAATTAGCCTAAAACATTTGTAAGTACTAATTCCTGTGTGGAAAGTGTTTTTTTTTTTTGGTTTTACCTCAGCACCAGGTACACCGGGAATTATCTTGTATTTTGTGTAGTTTGTGTGTATTAAACATGATAATAAAGTTTGCATTTGTTAGTACTGCTTCGTGCTTCAGTGTGGCTTGTTGCAATGATGCTAATATACAGTCGCTATTTAAAGGCTCTACCAGTATGCTGCAGCGTGCTATATTATCTCCACACGTTTTAAATTGAATTATAGAAAATGTACATCAACATACATACATGAAAGGTTCCTTAATCTCGTTGTTATGGTATGAAAAAGAACCCTTTTGATATTAATGATGCCACACCACCAAGTTTTTCATCCAAATAGCAATTTCCTTTTTATTCATATGGGGAATAAATAATCATTGTTTGACCCTTTCTATGCCAACAATGTCACGATGTATTGAATATATTATTAGATTATTGAAAATAGTTTTAATCAGGCCCCAGACCAAAAGTAAAAATGATTTTGAAAATATTTTCAGAGACATTTTTATTGATGGAAAATATCTTGAGTATGGAGATGTTTCTGTAGAGCAGTGTGCAAGTGCAGTGTTGCTCTTGAAATGTAAATCAAGTCATTGACCATGTTTGATTGATCTATCATTCAAGACAGGAGAGAGGGAGGTTAAATTAGGTATTGAACCAGCCTCGGGCTAATATCATCCATCGTTTAACTGGGCTCTGACAAGCCAGACAAGATGATATAAATGACTATATCATGTGTTTGGAGCTGATCCCTCAACAGTAAGGGGCTATTGATATAGAACTAAGCTGCATTACACCAAAATGAGCTGGACTTTAATCTATAATCACCATATGGTTATGTTACAAGATGAAGTTAATGTAAACCAGAGGACAGTAGATTCAGCTTTGTTAAAGATCATTCAGCTGTGATTGCTAAGATGACACTCTCGTGCGTGTACCAGAAAACGTTGATGTTATGTCAAAGATGTCTATGTATCATGTCACAGAGATATCTACGCTAACTGACCAGCTCTGCTCCGTCCAGTGTTGTAATACCACTTGTTCCTCTAGAGGTGATAGAGAGTCACTGTAGCTCCAGTCTGCCCTCAGTACAGAGGGAGAAGAAGTACGGCTGCCTGACTCGGGCAGACTCAGGGCTTGTCAACATTACGTCCATGATCCCCGCACGGTTTGTTTTGGTTTCATCCAAAGTGGTAGAAACGAGAAAATGCCTCGTCCTCACCGACTCTGACTCCCCGCCGGATGGACAAATTTCTGTTGCTGCCTTACACAGATTAGACCTAGCGCTCAACCAGCTGTTACTCCCCGTGCTGGGATATTCAGCTTTTTTTTTTTTTTTTTTAAGAATTTCCTAATAATTAACTTTCTTTTTTTTTTTCTCTGGAATTTTGTTTGTTGGAAAATCACATTAAAGATGGAACAAGTCTGACATTTATGTTGTTGTTATTTCTGTCTTTACATTTCAAAAACCTGCAATTTTATAAGGGTGTGTAGACTTTTTATATCCCCTGTAAGTACGATAATGAAATTTAAGTAAGCGTAGGTATTACCTTTTATGGTGTACAGGGGCCCTAAAAGACAGATAATTATGCTGCGCAGCTTGTGGTTCGACCACAGACCAACATGCTTAGAGGTCTGGGACCGTGGGGCCAGTCGCCTGCTTAGCTTGCTTGGTAATCCGTCGGGCGAGGGACTTTGCTGGGCTGCTCCTCGGAGTAGGAGTGCACTGAAACATAAATCAAACATCTACCAATGTGTTTAATTTTATGTATGTATCTATATGTAAATATTTTTTTCAAATTGAAAAATGCGACTGCCCAAGGCCCAGTTTTACGCACGACTGAGTAGTGATGTGCAGACCGGTTGCTCTGACTTGATTCATGTAAATGTATCAAACCTTTCGAGTTTTGATACATACATACAATACAACTTCCTCTTCAATGCATTACCAGTGGTCGTGTATACGTTTACAATAATAAGGATATCACTTTACTGGTTGGTTTCTTTTGTTGTTTGCTATTAAGGAGTAATGTGTAGCCTCGTAGGCCATTTGTGACACTTGTTTTTACTGCAGTGAGCAGACGTGCTTGTATTTATTACAAATTATTACTGGAGTACATTTATTGCGAGCGTGACCAGTACAGCGAGTTGGAAAAGTCGGGCATTCCTGACCACTCGGACGTTACCCGGTACATTTTTACAAATGACTACTACTACTACTACTACATACTTACTTACCATGGTTGTTGTTGTTTTTATTCTATTTTGTACTTATCTTATGTGCCCTTTTATCTGCACTGTCCCTTTGCTGTCGTAACGCTGTAAATTTCCCCGCTGTGGGACGAATAAAGGTTTTCTGATTCTGGGTGCTATGTGTATGATTGACTCAAACTTACTCAAAGGTTGCATGATACCTTTTATTAAGTATTATTATCATTATTATTATTTATATTTTCTTTATAATTAAAAGAATATCTGCAGTCCCAAGGTTCTCATAGACATCAAATATATTTTTGCCAGTGTGCGCTGATGACGCAAAGATCCCAAAAAGCTCACACTGCAGGTGTCCTTCTCCTGTCTATTTCTGTAAACATCACAGTGAGGAAGAGATCATTTATAATGATATATAATGATGGCCTACTTTATCACTCTGTATTATAAATATTTAAAAATAATTAACTTTTATAAAGTTACATTGACCGAGCAGGTTGCGTGAACTGATTTATGTTATGAACGGATTGACATGACATGACATATATATATATATATATATAATATATAATATATATATATTATATATATAATCAAAATAACAATCAGTTATCCTTTATTTTAAGTAATTTCTAGTTTGCAGGAAAGAACTACATAATACTAATTATTGATTGGTGCAGCCTTTCTAAATAAAAAAGTGATCAGCTGCTACAATGGCATTTAATTGCAGCTATTGCAGAATATGGAGCTGCAGTCAGGGAGGATGTGCTGTTTGTTAAAAGGCCAACACAAACCTGACATTCTGCATGACTCAAACTTTACTGAGGAATCATATCCATATGGTCGGCCTGTGGAACTTTATACTGTTCAGTGTCCGGGGCAGACTCCCACCTCGGCCCCCGGTACATCAGAGAGACATATGCTTCCTGCAGCACATCCAGCATATCCAGTCCCTGCTGCGAGCTCATCAGCAACCATGAACATAGTTCAAGAGACCAACGCCTCCTGCTGAGGGTCACAATCAATGTGGATTTCTCACATTGGGCATCAAAGCCATTCCACGTCTTTCCGACGAAAATTAAGTCATTGCGAAAGCGCCTGACATCAGGCTACGGCAAGAACAGGACCAGGTGTGTGTGTGAGAGTGAGTGAGTGAGTGAGTGAGTGAGTGAGTGAGAGAGAGAGAGTGAGTGAGAGAGAGAGAGACAGAGAGAGAGAGAGAGAGAGAGAGAAAGAGAGAGAGAGAGAGAGAGAGAGAGAGAAAGAGAGCATGATGCGGCTTGCATTTCCGTTGGCTATCGGTCTGACGATTATAAGCCTCTGGGGGCAGTGGCCAATATTTCCGTGCGAGACTGGAGTTGGAATTGAAAGAGACAACATGATCGTTTCGCAAGAAGCCAGTTTACAAGTTCATTTGAAATTGTGCCACTGGAAGTCACTCTGCCCCAGAGCGGGGACCTTGTTTCCCTACAACTGATGATCCTATAATTTAAGAGCTTTCCAAGAATACTCTCATGACAAATGGGGAGCAACTGCTAACAAAGGTTCCCAGCCGCACGTGAAATAGAGATGTTGCCGTTCATGGTCAACACCTAGGCCACCAGGGCACTCTTGCTTAAAATGTCCCCAAAGCGGCGATTAAGAGCAAGTACATGTGCCGTTAGAACCACAGACAGCTGTAAAGAAGCGCCTGAGTAGAATGCTAAATACACATTTAGCTGTGGAAGGCATCATAAACATTCCAATGCAAAAAAAACCATCTGCCTCATATCACTCCACTAAGCCCCGCCTACCAAATGGGAGACCAAATAACCAAAACGCACGACAGCCGTAGTTATTTTCCACATCGTCCGTAGAAGCAGCTGTTTGCGAGGGCAGATTGTGGTATAGATGCAGCGCTTGAACAGCTGATTCTACGGCTGTGGAATACGCCGGCCGCAATCCACTTCCTTCCATCTCTTCTTCTTCTCCTGCGAGGTCTTCCTTCTTTGAGTTTGTTTGGCACTATATGCCGTTGCAGGCGAAAGGTGGTATTGGAAATGTTACACAAGTTGCCATAGCTATGTACACACCAGTGAGGCTAAAAATAACATTGCGAACCGTAGACGCGTAGAAACTTGTTTGCACAGAATTGCTATGTTTGGCTAGTTATGTGCTAGCTTACCCTAATTGGTTGTTTGATTCAGACCGGAACAGCTTAAAAAAAAAAAAAAAAAAAAAGGGGTGGATGCCCACCGACAGAGACAGGCCCCTATTTTTTATTAAGCACCCTTCAATCAAATATTGTAAATAACATGCAATGTAAAAAAAAATTTGTTATTTAAACCAAAAGTATAATAGAATGCTATTGACTATTTCAGCTTTAAAAGGCAATGGTTGAGGAATTCAGCAGTCACATGACAAAACAACCGGATAGAATTTTTATTCAAGCTTGTGATTTTGAATCAAACAAACCTCAGTCGGTCTGTTTTAACCTAAAATCTACCAGCATGTCCACCTCCCCTGGCAGCTACACAGCCTTCCCCCGTCCCCACAGACCATATCTCCCTGCCTACTTACTGCCAGCTGATTAAAGGGGTCAAACCATCAGAAAAGTGTGGACAAATGAAGCTCTACAAGAACTGTGTTCAGGGATGCTGCCGCCCAGGAGAACCACATCAATCTGGAGGAATATACATCATCAGTGACATCATATTTCGGGAAATCTGTTGATGACATGGTTGATCACAAAGACAATAATATCATTCCCCAACCAGAAAGCCTGGATGAATGGAGAAGTTTGGCCCTCTCCAGAGCCAAAAAAAAAGCTGCCTTTCGGTCAGGTGACAAAGAGGCATCAATGTCACATGGGGAGTGTCAACAAATCAGCAACATGGGCAAAACCAAGGAACTGATGGTTGATTTTAGAAAAGAGGGAGGAGAAGACACACGTCCGTCTACATCACTGGGGCTGAGGTAGAGCAAGTGGACACTTTTAAGTTCCTGGGAGTCAAGGCTGCGAGACTCATGAATTCATCCTCCAAAACTCTGCCACAAAAATGGTTTTCTGCCTTTTTGTTGCTCAACGGGACTATAACTTACAATCATTACAGTGGCACAAACCTGTGTTGGACAATGACAACGACACATTTCATTGTGCGGTGAGCTAAAAAGTTGGCAATGAAACAAAGATGAAATAAAGTTTTGGGTTGGATTTGGATCTCAAACTTGACAGTACCAGTTGGGTTCAGTTGTACTTCACCTTCATGAGCAAATCCACTGATCATTGTGATAAAAATTTTTTTTTTTAAAAACACTGAATTGAATTGGTTCCGGTCCGTAGTGTCATTATTATAAATGACACTGAAGACTCACTTTGTATATTTTTGGAAAATCTACCAAGTGACACAGTAATAATGCACCGTTCTGTAAATAGTTGAGTATTATTATTATTATTATTATTATTGCCACCTATTGCAACAGAATAGACCTATCCAGGTAAATCGTATACATGGTACATGTGAAGACAGTGAAAAGCGTCACATAAAGAAAGCGCAAGGAGCCCCTGGTATACGTTCCAACGCTTATCATTTGCAAAGCAAAACACCGAAGCAATACAATTGTAAAGTAGTAGTGAGTAAAGATATACTCACTACTTCAAGTGCTGTCATGGCGTGTTTCCACGTAAATCACTTTTCTATGAGAGTTGCCACTGTTTTTTGTGGGAAGAGGATTCTACCTGGTGCTACTTGAATGTGCGTGCCTTTTAGTGACAGCTCTCATTTCACTTATCCGGGGAGTGGCATGCAGAGGCGAGGGGCCGGCGCGCTTGTCGAGCAACTCTTAGAGAAGCAGTAATCACACGCAGCGCATGTCGTGGCACATTTTGCAAATCTTTCATTATCTCATGGCTGTAATGAAAATGAATAAAAGTCAATGAGATTATGAGTCGGAAGAGAAATTCCAGGGGGCAATGTGAAATGCAAATGAAGACAAACCGACGTTAAGCCGCCGCTGCCTTTGAACAGATGCTGGTAGACATAACTTCATCAAACATATTGAACCTGAACGTGTGTGTCCTCACTCACAGTGCTGGGAGGTGTTAAAGGTTCATAGGGAGGATGAGCTCTCGCCTGGAACGTCTTCTCTCCACCGGACGCTTTTACCATGGGAAGTGCACAACCCAACTTGTGGCGTGTAAACAAACTTGTGCAAAGTGAAACACATTAGGAATCTAATTACTATTGATCTCATGCCTGTCTGCATTCGCACAGTAAATTCATTTGGCCAGTGCTCCGCGCTCCGCCAGCTGTGGTCCAAAATCCTTTCAGCCCAGCGATTTACACAAAAGCCAGCGGCGAGTTGAGCTTGGAAGAGAGAGCTGTGCTCCGCGCCTTCATACGTGCTATCCAATTACAGTATTGCTCGACTGAGGTTCTTTTAAAAAAAAAAATTTGATTCATTAGGCCAGCATATATTCTCCTCGTGTTTTCAACCTTTTGCTTCGTTTGAGGCTACTGCGGCATTGTTCTTACATGCGTAAAGCCTCTTGAAGTTCACTCCTCCACAGTGAAGCCTGTCTAATTCAATCCCACTTCATATAGAAACTCTCCACGCAGCTTGAGCACTGACTACAACACTATCTCCTACATGCACACCAGCAGAACAGCTCGTTTTTTTTTTTTTTTTTTTTTTTTGTTTTGTTTTTTATACCCGCAACAGACGATGACTTTGTCCTCGTTATTACGGATGGGCTGAGGGCGCGCTGTGACGTTCTGTGAGGTTAGGGAGTGGCATTAGTGTTGACAGGTGATAAACAATCTGCGGGGCAGATACAAATGATCACGGCCATTTAACAATGAGTCAGGGTAAAGGAAGGTGCCAGTGCGCTTGAGCGTGAAAGAGAAGGGGGAAGACAGACGGAAGCATGTACAATGTGTGTGTTTGTGTGTGTGTGTGTGCGCACATGCAACCTCTCTGTTACAGAATGTTAAGAAGCATAGAAAGCAAAGAGACGCGCTGAGAGTTTAGCTTTGGTCATCGTTGATCAGGAAACGCGCAGACAAAAACCCATCAATGCCGCTAAATGACCGGATGTCAATCAATTTCAATAAGTCCGATCTTGTCGTGAAGCTTGTGATGTTTTCGTTGTGTTTCAGGCAGTGGAAGGGCGGCACGAGGGGGGCCATCCAAACCCCTGTAGAAGGGACCAGGCCCAAGATTTTGTCTATATATCCATCTATATATCTATTTTCCTCTGTATCAACTTGGTATTTTATTCATGCGAATGTTTCGGCCCTCATGTTCTTTGGAGTTTGCATGACGAACACCGTTTCCGGATTCCTAAAAGAGGGAAGCAAGCAACATGACCGTGTGAGAGCCGTGGCCTTCATTTCTTCATTTGTTCACCGAAGCGATCAGCTGCAGCGTTCTGTGTTTATGACAAGTCTGAGACTCAGGAAGCTAATGCTGAAACCGTGTACAGTTAATTGATGCAATAAAACCAACCCTCTCGTACGGCTCCGTCACATTAGGCGGGGAGAGCTTCCATAAATAATTTAGGAATTCTCTTAAATGGCATGGCATGGTGATTTAAGGTTCAATTGGAGTGATCAGGCCTTTCTTCAAGTAACCTGAGAAAGAACAAACCTGAGAGTGAAACCTTAACTTTGTCACTACAATGTTGCTGTTTCTCTAGTTTTTGTGGACAGATGATTAATTACTGATTTGGTTCATTGCAATATTTGTGGATTTTTTCCCCCTGCTAATTTGCTTATATATATATATATATATATATATATATATATATATATATATATATTCTATACCAGGTTGTATTTTCTGTATTTTCTTGTGTACTCTCACTTTGTAGCACTTTTTTCTAATTAGCACTTTGACTAAAATTGTAACTATATATATATGTATATATATATAGTATATATATATACTATATATATATATGTATATATATATATACACCAGTTGGTGTTACTTTGGTTGGCTTTCTGACAGTGTTTAGCAGATCTAGACAGTCAAAGCCCAATATTCACCCCCTGCCCTCTGGAGGTCTGCACGCTGTCTTCTGCCAACTTTAAGCTGTCTGGCAGGTCTCTTTCTTAAAGAAAAGAGTGTAACAATGCGCCAAATGTACATTTTAAACTTTAATATACCTTTCAATTAAATATAAGCAGCAGCAGTAAGGGGAATTTAATATGAATGGGGAGTCTGACCAGAAGAGGGCCAAGAAAAACACGCTAGTTTCTGGGGTAAAGATTGATACGACTTGAGTCTGTCTGATGCCATGCATTAAAATTGGATTAGTGACTCTGTAGATTTAAAGCAGCATTCTTGTTGTGTCTGTTGCATCTCTACACATACAGTACTTTCCCCACAAATATGCCTCTCAAGAATAGTCTTCCTTCTCCAAAATACAAACAGCCTCATAAATAAACCTAACTTTGTATGTAGGGAGAGACGGTAATCCGCAGATATCACAGGGAAAGAAAGTACCACAATCAAGCGCGGAAACTCATGTCCTCATTCTGATCGGGCCTTCTGAATTTGAAGGCGTAAAACTGGCTAAAACGCAAAGTCACACAAACAACTTGACCAGAGCTCAAAACGCAGCCCATATAAAGCTGGAGAGTCGAAGAAATCAAGACGGATTCGTACCAAACGCAATGTTATTTTTAGCCTCACTTGTGGAGAGGCTAAATATCTCAAAAGCCATTTGGATGACTTGCCTTATAGTTTGATAATCCATGACCTCCTTGGGACGAACTGCAGGATTGCATTTTTCCCATGCGTACACACGTCAGCAGCCGTTTGGGCTTCCGCGTCTTTGCTCATGTGCACTTCAACATGTGAACCCATCGGTCCCGATGAAATATCGCTTCGGGTCATGTTCGTGCCCTTTTGACGAAGCTTGAGCTTCGGCCTCGTTTCAATTGGACCAAAATAGTTCACGATGCTCCAGGATTTATTAAAGATACCTCTACATGGGGCGCCCCATGTAGCTCACCTGGTATCAAGGCTGAGTCGTCCCCTTTTTCTTTCCCCTGTCAGTCCTCTCTCTCTCTCTCTCTCTCTCTCTCTCTCTTAAAATCACTATCAACAAGGCAGAAATGCAAAAAAATATCTTTAAAAGATATACATATCCGCATGGGGCTGCTGTGGCTCAGGAGGTAGAGCAGTCGTCCACCAGTTTGGAGGGTCAGTCAGCGGCGTCGATCCCCAGAAGTGTCCGTGGGCAAGATACTGAATGGCATCGCCAACGGTTTGTGTGTGTGTGTGTATGTGTGTGTGTGTGTGAATGTTTACCACTACTGATGAGCATATCGTCCATTTACCAATACCATGAAATTTCAAAAGTTGTTCTTCATCCTTTCGTGCTTGATATTATACATGCACAATGTATAGTGTGGCTTAAGCGCCACAGACTTGCTGAGCTTCCATCCTTTATTCTATTCTGCATGTTCCGTGTGCAGATAAATATCCTCCCCCTTGCTCTTTGTTCTTCGGCCCTGCTAATCCCTTTAAGTCGGTACATGTGGACTGAAGAGAGGACTCTGACAGCACCAGGAGTTCGATGTGGATAAATGTATACTGATGTAACAGATTTAGCAGTCATTTAAAAAAAAAACTTAAATAAGGGTTGCGGTTCAAATGTTAAAGTTTCCCCCCTGTTCAGAGCACATCCTCTGTTATCCTCTGGGTCTCACTTATTTTATTTGAAGGTGATATTGATCTTAACATCATTTTGTTTCAGGCTTCGGAGGGCTGCTTTGTCCTCACAGTTTGAACTGGGATGGTGAAGAACAAAAGAGGAGAGGAGGAGATAATATGGCGTGAGATAAGCAAAAAAAAAAAGATATATATATATAAGAAAAGGGAAAGGGTAGAGAAGGGATGAGAATAGAAGAAAGGGGTTCATAATGGAGAGGAGGGGAGACATTTTAGAGGAAAGTGAAAGGCACAAGATAAGGCAACAAATGGAAAATTTGGGGTGAGAAGAAGAGGGGAGGACAAGCGAGGACAACAAAGGATGGGGAGCGAGGGAGGAGGGAGGAAGAAAGGAGCAAATAGGGCAGGAAATGAAAAGGAAGGGAGGTGAGGAGAGAAACTAAGACTAAAGAAAAGAAGAGAAGGGAGAAGGGAGCAACAGGGGAGGGCATAGGAAGAGAAGAAGGAGGCGAGGACAAAAGAGAGAGAGTGGAATAGCAGGAAGAGAAAGGGGAGAGACGAGCCGAAAGAGATGGAAAAGGTGGAAAAAGCAAGGGAGAGGGGGAGGTTAGACCAGCAGAGATGCGAGTACAAATAAGGGGGAGAGGATTGAAGGAAGGAGAAAAGAGAGAAGAGAAGAAAGGGGGCGACAGAGTACAGATATAGCGGATAGCAAAGGGAACAAGAGGAGAGTGAAAAAGGAAGGAAGGATGCGATGAGAAACGAGGAGATGGTATGGGGGGGGCGAGGAGTGATAGAAGGCAATGAGAAGAAGATGAGGTGAGAGAAAGGTGAAGGGGAGCAAAGGAGAGGAGGAAGAAGGGATGAGATGAGAGTCAGGCCAAATATAAAAGGGACATTCCACTTCCTGTCACAAGTCATTCTACGTTTTGTCTTTCACTGTTTTGTCATCTGATTGCTGCTAACAGCCTACTCCTCTCTAAACTGCTGTCTGGCTCCTACACCAAACGTCTGGCTGCAGTGTGGCCTTTCCACATTAATTAGTCGAAGGTGATTTAGAATTCATGAGATAAGGCTGGCAACATCCGTCAGGAGCCACACAAGCCTCCTCTCTGCCAGCCCAAAGTTCCACTTTTCCGCCGAAACGGCTGCAGATGCATCGCAAGTTGGCTTGCCAGCGCCGACTTTCCCGCGTTCAACTACAACCCTTTGAGTGTCTTGCGGAGACAATCATTCCTGTGATGTGCACAAACGAGCGGCAGTCTGTACACGCCGGCAGTCCGTCAGGCTGAAAGGGGAAGGATGCTCTGCATGAAAATGATGCTCTGAATGTGGATGCGCACAGACCTAATCACTGAAGCAGGAATAAGCAGAAGGCTTCCGAAGTGTGGACGATTCTACAGTCTTCTCATGTATGGGATGAGGTGCCGGTGCATTTTGCTCGAAATTCATCCCATTCGAAACTTGTCCTGCTCCCTAATTAAAACCCCTCTCCTCGGGTAGGCATTACATTAATTCTTCCAGACAGAGGCTCTTATCAAAATGCAGCAGGCCTACTCGGGTAAATAAAAAGGTCTGGCAACGGGAAGGCTGCAGCGCGTTGCAGCTGAGCCGTGGGCGCATATAAAAAAGATATTAGATCCATTCTAATTATGCTCTTGGAAACATGGCGGCTCGGCCTTCGCCATGTACAGTAGAGGTCAGAGAGGGAAGTACAGCAGTGATTATGAAATCGATAGCTCTCCACTGAGGGGCCAACGGATTCTAAAAGGCCAATTACCAATGACAGCTGCCTCAGCAAACGCATGGTGAAAAATCTGATTGGAAATAAGACTGGAAATAAAACTGTCACCCATGAGCAGTGCTGGAGTTGTAAATAGGAGCATAGGATAGGAGCATCCCGCTATTTGGGTCTGTCCTTATTGGGAATACGCCAACATTGTTCAAATACCGGACATCAGAACCCACTGGCGGGGCCAGAAGAACTCACGACAGGGTTCATGGGCAGAGATGAGATGTTGGCCCCCCGGCTCCTCCCCGTTCCCCAGGGTAGCTTATGTGATTAAATGCATATTTCTTTAAGATCTTGACACCAGTCCTCTGCAAGACAGACCTAACCCTTAACCCTCTTTAAAGCCCTGAAAGGTTGATCTTATAGCTAAGAAATAGCTATTTGGGGGCCCTGGGGCTCTTTTGGGGCAGCATTGCTCACCAGGCAACTCCAGTGCTTCCTGTCATTTTCCATTTCCTCTCTATATTCTTATCAAGTGGATTCATAAAGCCCCGGGATCAACGTGAATTGTTCACTCAAGCTGGAAACATTTCCGACTCAATTCGCCACGTCCAAACTTCCAAGTCTCGTTTTGTCTGAGCACACCTTTAGCGTGGATGGACCTCAAGGTGGATGGACGTGTCAACAGAGTGTGTGGCTTTAACTTTGACAATGTCACCATCCCGTTGCCCAAAAGCAGTCTGTGTTGGTTTCTTTAACCAAGTAATTGCTCGTCTTTCCCCAACAAGAGTTGTTTTTTGTGGAAGAAACCCTTAAACCATAAAGGTGGAAGATCCGGAAAAATTAACAGCTGAATCGTTTTTTAGTAAGCGGCCACATGGAAGAGTTTCAGAGGGCACTGATGAATGTTGTCATCCTGCTGACAGGGGCATCAGATCAGAAAACATATGGGTCATTTTAAAAGGCAACAATAAACAATGTGTTGTCATTTCTGCTTCGCAAACCTCAACTTGAAAGCCACAAATTCTTTACATATCACGCGATGCAGGTCAGGTTTGATGTGGGGGGAAAAAAAGTCCAATTTTTAATGTCACTTTAGTGCTATATAGCCTTGTATATAAATTACTTTGCTCAGGTTTTGAGATAACCGTAATAAATAATACATTTTGTAATTTGTGTGAACTGACCTTTAAATGTCCCTTTAAAGCTACATTAATTGATTTTAGCTTTCTTGGGGACAGCAAAGGAAGCTGGGCAAATAAGCTGACATGTTATCATTACTTATAAACTTATTATACTTAAAGAAATATATTAATTTCTCTTTAAAGAGTGACCTAACCCTGTGACCTAAAAATCCTTCATCCGGTTAAAATATAGAGTTAAAAACAAGCAAGTCTTAAAAAGCGTATCTTTAAAACGTGGCTTCAAACTGGATAAAAAAAAGTCTATTTATCACAGCTTCTGGCAGACAACCACAACGCCGACACGTGCAAATGGGGCCGACCAAATGAAACTGGCCGTTACCTTGGTTAAAATGACAGATTTCTCTGGGTTTGAAAATTGTTGGATACATTTGGGTTAATGTAAGTCCTCAACTCAAAAAAAAAATAAAGCTTTTTTTTTTTTTTTTTAAACACAGGTCTAGACATTTTAATGTTAAAATGTTACATATTATACCTTTTTAAAGACAGTATTCTCAAATAAAAAATGTTTCTTGGTACTATTAAACCTGATTGCACCATTCCTCTGGACCCAGAATGTGCACTGGGGCCAACCCATTTCTCGTAGGTCAATATTGTCCAGAGGCTAGAATGCCCTGGAAGCAGATCCTCTCTTCTATGGCCAACTTTCCCACCAAGAGGCTTCACTGAAGGATCACTTTGATGAGCACATATTCTATCTAATTAATGAGGGGAAATACAGGGATTTTTTAGCAGCCCCAATTCGTCTGATGTCTCATTAAAACCCAGTCTGGAAGTGTCTTGTCCTATAACTGCCCCTGCTTGGCCTAAAGGGGATAGGGCGGCATCGGCTCTCCATTCTGCTCCACCTCCCAGAGGATTTGGTTTCTGATATGGTGAGGGTGTCTCTGGGTAGGAGCAGGAGCCATCAAATGGCAGAAAAACCTAAAGAAATGTCAGCATGTCGGGGCATTGACTTCAATTTGATCCTGTTACAATTCCATTTTGAAAGGCTACCACGTAGTGCACCTCCTGAGGACACACACAGGGGATTTGTAATTGGCTGTTGTTCCACTACTACCCCAACCCATTCCATTTAACCATGTATGCCAGAACATTCTGAATAAAGCCTTCAATGATAGCATTGGTTTCTATCCCTGCCTGTGGATTTAATTCAATAAAAACCAAGACAGAGATCACAATGTACCTGAACACATTAATAACATGAAAGACGAAAGTTTAGCAAAAGTTTAAGCTTGCCAGCTGTGACTGTCTGTGAATATGTTGTCAGGTAATAGGCTATGACAGCAGTTTACACTCATTATAATCCATTGTATTGTAACTGCTGAGGTACCTTATCTGATTAATAAGCAGGTAAAGAGAACCAGAAGAGGATATTTCATTTATTATTGCAAATGCAAGGATGTTAAAACTGTCAATAACTTGATTTATTCCATTGCAAATGACCCGTAATTAGGTTGGTTAGGGTGCGTGTATGTGGGCTGCTTGAATTGTAATCATTTGTTGACATCTTTATTAGACGTTATGTAAATGTTCTTTCACCATTAACAGATGTGACGCTTCATCCTGCAGGTCTGAAGAAACGACGCTTCATAATTTTTTTTTGGTAATTTACAATATTCAGCATGCGGACAAACATCTTAGTTTCCTATGTATGCAGCTTTTGTCCTTCACATCTACCCAACTGGGGGTTGGATGTGCACAATATTAGGAATTTACTCCCGATTTGGGCTAAATGATTACATAAATAATCTCAATTTTCGATTTTTTCAGGGGCAAAAACTCACTTTAACTTCCCAAAACAACGTTAAGTGGTACCATTACTTCGTACCTTAAAAGTACTTCAATAGCCGCCCAAATTTGTAATTATGAATAAAAACAACAATGGATTGTAATACAATCCATAATTATCTCAGCCCGGTATCACCAAATGGCGTCATTCCAATTTTTTAAGTCATTTCACAAAGTTATCACTTTGCATTTTTTGATTCCCAAATGTTATTTCATGCTGCAGCAATATTTGACGCTTAGAGCAAGTGCCTCTCCGAAGTCAGGTGACGTAGTATAAAGAGTGTAAAGTCTGCAAAGGGAGGAGGTCAATGTGGATGGTAGATAAATACAGAACCTTCATCCAGGAGTTATTTGTGTCCAAAAGTCAACCTCAGACTAATTTACACGGACAATTTACGTACGTAACTTAATTTACGTTAAAAACATACATATTTGAACCCAAACCATGATCTTTTAATACCAAACAGAGTGATAGAATTCACAACGTTAACCACGTGCGACCATGCGTCTGTATGTGGCGAGTTGGGAATGAGATCAGGGTGTTAAATCTTACGCGGAAAGTTTAAAATGCGTGGACATGACACGCGGAATGTCCTTAAAAGTGCCGCGCTATTCATATATTATATATTCATACATAAGTGTCAAAACCTCTTTACATGTACCAAATAGCATTAAGTCATCACTTAATGTCATCCTAATTGTAAAATTAAGTCCCTTTTTACGATATAAATTAAAGGCTTGTGTTCACGTTATTTAGTCAAATTAGTGCAATTATTTATTTTTTTTACTGAGAAAGCCCTTCAAGTTAATCCATTAAAAACACCACAACATAATCCATTAATGTATCCCCTTAATATTCCAATGTAATATTGTTATTAATTAGTTAATTGGTGGAATTTTGAGGTAAAAAGTGATCGTCTGAGATAAAACCTTTATACATACACACACCCACACTCCTACAAGACCCACTACTTCCTGTTGGGCTCCTATGTGACCTCTGAACGTAGCGCGGACAAAATCTAATTTTTTAAATATCAGAATGGCTGTGTGTGTGTGTGTGTGTGTGTGTGTGCGTGTGTGCGTGCGTGCGTTCCCGTTATGCCGTCATCGGGTCCTTCTCCTCTCCTGTCTCGGACACGTTATCGACGTGCTCCGACTACAAGCGCTTCTTCCTTTTTCTTTTTTTCCCCCCCGAGACAGCTCACGACAAGGTCACGCGACATCCGCTGCGACCTGCGTGGCTGGACTCATGCTCGTCTGGGACAAATTGTTGCAAAAGTTACGTAGCCCGCAGCCGTATAGTGTAAATACAGAGTAAAACGGCTCATTCAAACAGTAGATGGAGGTGGTCACGGCAGTACGAGTCATCAGATCTATTAATGTATGCTTTAATGCGACATCTCTTGTCTTAGTTTCCGCCTCCATTCCCCAGCCTATAATCAACGCATTAACTGCGAAGCACCAGGAGACATGAGTAATTCATCATTTTAGTAATTCATCATTCGAGTGCTGCTGCAGCACTGATGCAAACACAGCCCTCACAACACCCGCACATTGTCTTCTCTGTGCTCAGTGCTTCAGCGAATTGGTCATGAGCGCCGCCACGTGCCGAGTCATGCCTCGTCTGACCGCCTGCCAGCTCACACACGGTTCACACCGCACCAGGTAAGTGAGTGCTCCAGAAAAATACGATGCGCGAGGGTCAACAGTGAGAGAAAAGCTCTTAGGTTCTTAAGTGGGTTTTTTTGGGGGGGGGGTTTATACCAGTGTGTCCCACGGATACATCCCCATCACCTGTTTATCCAGCGGCTGCACACAGTGCTCACCCATACGAAGCGCACACGGGGGATTTTCTCAAACGAATAATAAAAGACACCAAAGCAGCATGCATGCGTTTAGAGTTATTGTTTGACTGACAACAGTAAAAGCTTCAGACAGCAAGCCACTGATTTTGAGACATGGAGGCGTTATTAGAATTCTTGGATTACTATTTCATGTCAACAGAAAGGTTTAATATGTTCACAAATGTATTTACTTGAACATATTGAAAAACGATATACATTTATCGCAGTACTCATCAAGTACTTTACCGCAGTACGTCAATGTTATAGACTGAAATGAACAATATGTAATCTTATTGTATTGTTATTTATCATGCACATTTGGGATGTTTTATTAGTTCAAAGATACAGATTCAATGTCGAAATCTGTATCTGATGTCGAACAACCGAATTGGTGAAAAGTTGACCCCAGCAGAAGCAGAAATACATAAAGAAATGTAGACAGAAAACAATAGAGCAATAAATAAGTTTGGGGAAATAAATTGGGGGAGTAATGCAAATAAAAAATAATGAAGAAATACATACATAAATATATACACATATATATATATATATATATATACACGTTAGAATGAATAAACACTTAAAATATTAAAATGAAAAAGTAATTAATCAAAAATAAATAAATTAAATGGAAAATTAGATATAGATAATATAATAGATAAATAGGGGAATTAATACCAAGCTAAATACATAAACAAGCAAATTGAAACAGAAATCTCAATTTATGTCACATTTTATCAATAAGTTGATGCCTACATTTATTTGTCACACTCATTTTGGTACATTGGCTAGCATATTAACTAATGTATCGATTAATTAATTTATTTACGACTTTATCATCCGTAAATGCAACGCAACAACACAATTGCAACGCTGACAAGGCCAGTGGGCAGTTTGGGACACGCAATGCATGCACACACACGGGTCTCGTCAATGTCACCAGGGTGTGTGTCATGGGACTGTTGGATAATGTAGCAGTGACCTTCGTGGAGGATTATGACGCTTCTGTTCCTCAATAAAGTGGAAGGGAAAAAGTCCTGTCAGCAAGGTCAGAACCAGCACAGTGTCGCCTCGTTTGTGACACCTTAAGAAGGAGATGACGGCGCACACTGTTGACGAAGTTGAGTTTTTGGCTTGAAAACCTTTTTAACACGAAAGGCAAGGCGACTTTACAGAAACTTTATCACAGGGAGCCGCCGTGTGAAAAACAAATGACGTGACTGTATACTCTTTCAAACTATTTGACCGTAAAGGTTTTTTTTTTCCATAGAAAAGCACATTTATTATATAGACCTTTCTAGAAAGGTTATATGATTATATGTCTGCCACAGTGTTTCTTTTGATACTTGCACCGGGAGCGCTAAAGCCCGAAATGATTTACTTCTCCACATAGAGGCTTAAATGAGCATTTTCCTCACGTAAAGATCACTCATTTGCATATCACGATATCCCCCACGGACTGAAGTAGAGCTCAAATAGAATAGCGGAGAGCGACTGAGGAGAAAGGCTTTTTCTTCTTCTCTGCCACCCAGTATTTTCCAGTCACCTGGAAAACGGCTATCTAAAAGTTTAGCCGTCCAACATCTTAGCATTATTCTGAGTTTTATTGTAGCACAGACCCTGGGGATTTGATTCCATTTCTGTCTTTGAATTTTTACAAGGTTTGCTTTGCTCTGTGGCAAATAATTCCGCCGGTGCCGAAACTCTCTCTCCTGCTCCTCTGGGGATCCCCCAATCATCTATAAATTAACAAACAGCGTTTCGAGGCCAGAGCCGCCTGCTGTCTTTGGCTCTCACCCTGGGACTTCTGCACCTGCTGACATACATACTGTATGCAAACACAGGTTAAATAGCAGCAGGGGCTCCTCACCAACTTCATGGACACCCCTGCTCTGTTGGATCGCATAATGATTTTATGGCTCATCTATTTCTTGAAGCACGTTAGAAATAATCCATGATATCAATATATCGAATGTGCCACCTCCGGACATGGATACTACGCTAACCGTGTGCGCTAATTCTAAGTGTTGCATGAGTCTTGCTTGGTTGGTTAATTGGCATGCTAGAGATCCGTCTTTAGACTCCAAACCTCCAACCTCTATCCGGCTTCCTGTAGCACAATCCATGCCTTGAAGCTCAAGACATGTCAGACGTGTTACTACTGTACAGTCAGTGGTGTCCCTGCAGCCAGATAGCCTCCACAGGAAGCAGTTTTATTGTGAAAGGCCGTCTTGTGTCCGCGACGACGAGCTCGACCCCCCAGCCTGTGATTTTCATTATCTCCATCTCAAAGAAGAAACAACTCCCTTGTACCTCTCAGGGAACCATGGGTTATTTGGGACTCACCCCCCCCCCCCCTCCCCTCAACAGTAGCGTGCAGCCGGTCTGCATCCCAACACTTTTAACAGTTCCTCCATGTACTGTGACAGCTGGAGGCCACAGTAAATTGAAGAGACCACTGGAGACACGACTCTATAGTGTTGTCATCTTTTGCTCGCCTCTCTCCTTCTTTAGCCCAATTGTCCAATAAAAGTCTATAAGAAATATGGATGAAATGAAACTGCCTCTACTGCTTTAAAGCCATTTTCTTTTTAAAAAGAGAAAGAGCTCATAGGACAAACAGCTGGAGTTGTTTAATGCAGCGTGTTGTCATGGTTTGAGTGCTATTGACATCTTGGCAGGTGCCGGGCCTGGAAGAGAAACACTTCCATCGATCCGGCCGGCCCCCAGAGCGCCGGCGTGCCGCTCAGTGCCGGGGCTCCGAGAGCGATTGACGGAGCTCAGAGGGGGACTTTTTCCTGACCACTCAGCAGAGCGCTGATACCACCATTTAAATGGAAGGACAAGGGGCATCCCTCACTGTCCATTACAATTCCAGTGGGGGCCCTGGAGTGTGGGTCATTCAATGCAGCTATACAGCGAGGGCTTGTAAACGGACGGTCTGCAGCTGGTGAGGTAGGAGCAGAATTTGTCCTGTGTCAAATGATTTGGTATTTATCCTGCTGTGGATAAATACGCTGTGAGGGTGCTGTTAAGCCATTAGCATGACGTCGATCACTTCTTACTGACTGGTCAAGGCGGGGAATATCGATAACGGTTTAGGGACATAATGGAAAATTAAGGAATGGCAATGTTGGTGGGTTCGTCCAACATTTTGCTCCAGACTGAAATATCTTAACAAGTATTGGATGTGTTGCATTTCCCGCCACAGAACCGGAATAAATCTTCACACGGACACAAAAAACCTGTTTATTATCGGGTTTTTGGAATATCCTATTTATGTGTTAGCAAATGTAAAAAACAAAATATATATATCCCGTCTTCAGAAACCAAGATAACGTTCTGATCCCGTGTCTGAGGAATTTTGGAATTCTTTGATAGTAGAGGTTGGCAGTAGTCACTCTTGTACAACATTAAACAAAACCAGCATGTATGCTTAAGTATTAATTTATTTTTGTAAAACTGTGAGCAGCTAAACCTCTACGGAAGCTCTGAAAGACAAGAAAAAAAAGTTAAAAGTTTTATCTTTTTTTTTCTTAAGAACTGCTGAAATTTTCTAAGTTACTTTAACTTTAAGTCCATCTGTAAGAGGATAAACCCTTTTTTTTTTTTTTTAAATAAAAAAATGTTTTAACCTTTCATCAATCATAAACACAGGAGAGAAAACTATTGATATCAAACTTAGAAGAAGGCTCAACAGAATATTGTTTTTCTTGCCTTTCATGGACTCTGTAACTCAAACATTGATAGCCTTAATGGAAATAAGTAGACAGAAAAAAATAATAAAAACTCTTAAGGCATCTGCTATATTCCAGGCAGATACACTGTGAAATGAACAGATAGTAGCCCTGAGACATTTTGTGTATTTCGGTGTGTTGCAGATCCTACTGTAAGATGGAAATGTTGCTCCTAGCACCTCAGACTGATGCCCACATACATTATTCAGGAAATCGAGGGCGACCAGCTCTCCTGACGTGTTCACAGTGAAGCCCGAGGCGCTCTTTATCGAACCCAGACGACCCTTTACCGCATCATTTGCCTCCCTTTAAATGGCTCTATTCTCTCAACTGTATACATTTGTATTCCATTTCTTTTTATTGCAGCTGTAACAGGGGCGTCTCTTTAAAGTGGCAGGCTGTACCAGTCGTCCTCGTGGCACTCTGCTGATGTACGGGGAAGGAAGAGGCATTTCGCGGAACACTTGTTCACACACACACACACAGACACACACAGACACACACAGACACACACACACACACACATTCGACCGGCTTCAATGGAAGCTTTAAGCCACATAGTGTATGCCTCAAAAAAGGAGAAGATTAACAGTGTGAGATAAAAAAAAGAAAAAAAGATTCAGAGAGAAGGCTCCGAGTCTGCAGACCGTGGAAATGAGATGCTGATGCTCTGTTAGCTCATTTGTCACTGTACTCCTTCGCAGGAAAGTCCCTGTAAAGTATTCATGGGCTCCCTTTTTACTTTACATTTTCCTTTCTGCATTAGATCACTATTGACTCACGCTGAGACCTCCGCGGCACAGAATCTTTTGAGAAAACAGCGATGATGTGCCAGTGTGATATCGCAGCCGAGGCAGAATGTCTGCTGCGGCATACCAAATTCAAAATGACTATTCCCTTGCCAGTTTAACACGGTGTGTCACACGAATGGAAAGCAAGGTGGAGGAGATACAGATGTGATTAAAAACTTAAGTCAGGGATCAATTACCTACCATAAATAATTACGCGGACCAGTGCAGGCTCAAATTAAAAGCATGCCGAAATTATGAAAGAAATGAATGAGATTGGGGCTACAAAAGTGGGCAAAATGCTTTTTTTTCGGGCGCTCCAAGTAGAGTCACTGAAGGTGGTTCAACGTCTGACCAGGATGCTCCCTGGAGACTTCCTTCGGAGGTTTTTTTTTTTTTTTCATTCCAAGTTCCAACGCCAAATGGGGGCCAAAGAAAGACTTGAATGACTTGAAGAGGAATCAAGAATGTCTACAAACTGTGGCGTCTGACGTCTCACGGAGCATGTTGGACCAGAAACGGTTCTCTGGAAACTGTTGGGGCCTTGTGATCGGTTGCCTTCCGCAACAACACATGGGAGTAAAAACAACACCGACATACAAGATGCTCATTTCCTTTTCTTCCAAGTCTACTAAAATAACCTAAAAGAATCTTGATATAGCTAATTTTTCCTCGACTAAATCCACAAAGCGTTATTGCCGAACGTGTTAGTCTGATATTGTCTGGCCGCTATAATTTGTGCATCCAACTCCTCTACGCGTTCGCAAATCCGCTCCCCAACGTCGTCCTCTCGATTCACCTGCTCCCTGTGATCAAAGGTATCCTCTCATCGCTCCAAACTTTATTTATTTAACATGAGGTCTATTTGCGTCACCGAGGAAGCTCCGGGTCTCATAGCAAAGTACGTAAAAGCGTCCGCATCCTATCTCATGACAGACAAAGTGCTTCTCGCGGTCAGAGGCCGGCGATATCTTCATCTCCATGAAATCCCTTTTGCTTCATGTCGCGGTTGCACACTCTGGCAGTGGAATACGGAATGGCATCCAGCAGAACTACTTCCATCGGATCTTGGCATTCTTCTGTGCTCTGCCCTTCTTGGCACTTCAGCCATTGCCTGTGCTTTGGAGATATGCCTTAACTTGGTGTCAAGAATAGAGAAATACATCTAAAGTTCTGCCACCTTGCACATAGAGGAGTTATTTGTTTTGGGCCAAGTCTTTTCAAGACAACAAAAAAAAAGAAGGATTTTCTTAAGACTATAAACACTAAAAACTTACTGTGGAGTATTTAGATGCAAACCTTTCGATTATGACCGTTTCTGTGAGACGAATCAATTAAAATGCTGAAATCACAGCCCGACTACAATGCGGAAGCTCCTGCAGATTTAATCCTTTATTTCCCTCAGTAAGGTGATGACTTTTCTTTCCAAATCCGCTGTACAAAAATACCAAAACTGCTCCTGAAAAGATATGGCATCCAGTCACTATCTTCTGAGAGCACTCGTCCGAGACAGGATTGAAAGAAATGTACAGAAGGAGGCCCGCCTGCATTATCTGATGAGCTTCCCCCTCCTGCTCCATCCACATTCTGTCAGAGGGACTGTTTGGCAGCCCCTAAAGACCCACACCCCCACCCACCCAAAAAAAACAAAAAAAAACAATAAAAGCTTTAATGTTTAAAATGAGGTCATCCATACAATGTCTTTTTTTTCCCGGCGTCCAGTGTTTTTCGACTTTGCCTGTAGAGGAGCTGCCTGTCTGAGTGCTGATAAAAATCCGGATATAAAAAACAGTGACGTTGAAGATGAATGTGTCCCACAGTCACTCTCGCCTATCAGTCGGGAGCGCAGGCGAGGAGAGGGGCCTGGGAAACATGTCGGGGAGCTATCTCTGCCGCCGCTCCTTTTCTGTCCTGCCCTCTTCAGTCACAGGCAGAATTCCAGTTGAAAAGGTTTGCCGCCAGGATAAAACCGAAGGGTGAGTGACTGACATGGTAAAGGACAAAAGGGCAGCGGGGTGCAGCCCTTATGGATTTTATAACAGGTATGTTCAGAGAGATGTGGGGGCATCTGGATGGCTGACCCATTATACAGCCACCGAGACAAAAAAAAAAGAAGCCTAAAGATAGCTGTTTTAAGTATGACAAAAAAAAACAGCCAGGCTGAAAAATTATTTTTTAGCCCCCAGCTGGAAACCATTATCTTGAAATGGGTCAGAGCAGGCACAAATGAGAGGAAAGATGCCAAGCTGCACAACACTCTTCACAAGCTGGATTTCAAATTTCAAAAGAAAGCTACGTGCAGGAGAACATTCGTGACAGATGTTGTGGAAGGTGTGCACGTCCACATGCACAGATCCCGGCGAACATGTTCGAGGGAACACAACAGAGACTGCAGCGCGCGTTTAAAAAAAAAACATAAAAAAATCCCTCCCGAGTCTTTTATGGTGTCTGAAAGCTTGACCTTGAATTCCTAAATTACAGCAACACGCGATTATAGGCGCTTTGTGTAATGTTTGGTTTCGAGTGGCTATCATTATGCCTCACAGCAACATTTGGACTCTTTCGTCTGCTGAAACGAAAACAACTAAAAACCTGTTGTCAACAAGTGATACTCATTGAGGTTTGTTCAGACTGACCCTTGTGTTATTTGCACAAATTTGACACTTTTTTTATTTTTTTTGCAGTACCCTTTAACCGCCGCTAGCCTCCAACATATGGACTGTGCCGATGTTAGCTGTCACTAGCTAGCAGCATACGCGCTAACTACGTGCGTCATCCGGAACTCTTAGAACTTCCAACTCAAAACTTAAAACATTTCCAACGGGTACAGACGCCTGCAACGTGCTTCAACGTGAATCTGGGTGCCGTACCTTTTTATATAAAGTCACGTCTCAGTTGGCGGTTTAGACGCACATTAAGTCATATGGCTTTGTCGTCATGGTTGCACAGGGGCCGTGCAACTAACTCATGATGCACGTCAAGGTCCAGCCGAAGCCTATATAACTTCAGCAGTATGAGGTCGACCTATCGAGTGGGTATCTTCCAAAGTTAGTCTTTTTTCTTTTTTTGTCATGCATCGACTGCAGCTCGACAAATAAATCGCCTGGGGAAATACAAAGGGGAAATTGCATCCTAAAACGACTAACTTTTTAAGAAGATACTCCCCCTGATTTGTCTCTCTCAGACTGCTGAAGCCTCATATGGTGTCAGCTGGACACTCACACGCATGAGGAGTTTCATTTGATGCACATTGCACACACCAGTCCTCCCAGGAACAACAACCATGGATCCTCCTTTTTTTTTTTTTTTTTTTTACTCTTAAAAAAGAAAATCATAAAAAATGTCAACAGCTGTGGATGGCTTTCTTCTCTACTTTTATTTGCTGCAAATCCTTCGTGGCAGACTTCTTTTCTATTCATTTTTCAGCATTTCTTTCTACCTTGTCTTTTTTGTATAATGTAGGTTTTTTGATATGAAGCCATAAACAGTAAGTGGCCAATGAACTGTATGTGACCAGATTACTAAAGCTGTGTGACTTCAATTCAAGGAACAATGAAGCAGCTACACATGCACGAGTTAGATTCTCTGAAAGATCTGAAGGAAAAACTATGCAATATTAAAAATAACCTATAGCCTAATTCAATCTCAAATCAAAGTCGAGATGAAAATGAATTAAAAATGAACAGAGATTGCAGAATTATTACGCTCCGGGTTTGTGTTATGGATTCCTTTTATTTGGTAATGAAAAGTTAACACATTTTCACATCAGAAACACATCGTTACACAGTTTTTTTTTTGGGACCTTTTTTTCCCCCGCAGCCTTCGATTCAAATCTAAACTCAAATACAGACATCGGCTCGACCACTAAAGTCACTCGGTGGTCAGACTTTAAAGAGGCAAAGGAAATGAAGCACATGTTGGGCCATGACAAATACAGAGTGATGCGTGTGTGAGCAGGAGAAGGGGACAAACGCCGAGCAGACTACACCCTCCTTGAGGATAAAAGGCCAGGGGAGGCGTGGAGGCGAAGTGGATGGGAGTGCAGTGAAATCCTATTTGAGGGTGTCAGGGACCAGGCTGGGGAGGGGGGGTTAAGGCAGACATGAGCTTTCCTGCTTTTAACAGAAAATGTCTTTTGATTGGCAACACATGGCATAAGTAGAACACTTGGTACGGGAACTACTTTTAAATGTTTTGATGAATGAATTGCCTTGTTTTAGGATGGTGGCAGATGTGTAGGAGGTGAATATCTAAGAACCTCCACTATGTACTGGGGGGGGGTCGAGTAATAAAAGAAACGAGTCACGAAAATAAAAGATAAAGTCTAATCTAACCTGATAAGGTATACTTGTTTTTTCTCACTCTATCATCCCTGTTTTTTCTTTGAGAACTGTGTGTTGTTTACATTGTTTTATGGGGTTTGTTTTACGGGCTTAGTCGAACGCCGGCAGGTCAAAGAACTGCGGCTCAAACTGCCCCATGCTTCGGAGTCGCAGCGTGGCCTCCTGGGTAAGGCTGGGGTCCATGTTGTCATCAGGAATCATCACCACCTGCATCCCCGCAGCCAGTGCCGCCTTCACGCCATTGGGAGCATCTTCAAACACCAAGCACTGAGCAAGGACAGAAAGGAAAACAAAATGATATTATCCGATAAGCCTATTAGGTCGCCGGGATTTCACCCCTGCAGACGGCGGCGAGCTGACACTGAAAAACAAACACAGCAAAATGGAGTACCATTTCCATTTCCAACGTGGCGAACTTGATATTCCTCAGAGGAGACTGTTCACCTCTGCCAGGTGGAATATCCATGTTATCTACAATTAATGGTGCTCCCTGCACGTCACTGGCTTTGTTTATATGTTCAGTCGCTGCATATTAAGAGAGGCTGGATGTAATATAATCCATGTTAATGCTGCGGTAATGCTCAGTGCTGTTGACAGTGTCAAGAGGGATGGATGTGGGAGCAACTTTTACCGCCGTGATTGGCGGCAGTGCGTGATACGAGGCCGATAGTTATGAAACGGATCTTTGCCTCAGAAAGGCTGATGAAAAAAAAAACAATATGTCAAAAACAACATACAGTATTTCCACCACCGTTCAACGCCTATGTTGTTAAAGACACGTTTACTGAAGGCAAGCACTTTTAATATTATTACTGTGTATTTAAAATTGTACTAATGAATGTATACCGCTGTATGGGAATGTTTGGTTTCAACCCAACAGTTAAAAGTTAGTTAGGGCAAACCCAATCTGACTAATTCATTGTAGCTTTGTTATTATTGAGACAACAATTACGACTTTTGATGACGTCTTACTTCCAGATCGTTAAAGAAGAAGAAAATGATGCGGCCAAACTAACATGTTGTTACCCTCTAATAAGAATATGTATCCGACTACGGAAAGAAAGGGAGCGGAGCGAGAGGCTGACATTTCCTTATAATGTTATATACAAATGTATCACAGTTGGGAGGTTAAAAGTTCATGCAATTGCACAGAATGCATGTGGGTTTTTTTTTAAACCAGAGAGGAATACAAAAATGTATCATAGAAATGTTATTGCTGCAGTGGGTCCTGTCTGTTATAGTTTTCGGAAATGGATGTCACTGGTGAGGCGGAGCTGCGACTGCGACATACCAAGCCCGTTGGAAAAAATTAAAAATAAATGAAAAAACATGGGAGGCTAATTGGTATTTGAAATACTTAACTGTGCACATGTTCAACAAGGACATTCCAACAGCTGCGGTGAATTAACACGGCTGAACCGTCAGTGGGAGGTTAATCATCTTTCACTGTCCAATAATCACATTGAGGAGTGTGCAGACAGGAAGAGGGAAGGAGCGGAGGCTCGGCACTCTGAAGGTTAGGAGGAACAGTTCAGAGCAACTATTCAACACTTACAGTGCTTTGTAACGTAGGTCTGGTTTTAGGGTTGGACGTGCAAAATCAAGAGTTGTTTCCCAGTTTCTTTCGCCACTCCACCCAAGAAACAGCGGAGCCCGCGGTACCAGCAGGGGGCACTCACACTCGGGATGTTTTTGTGCGCCCCTGATAATGGATGGTACAGCAGAGAGGTGACATCTTTTTTGAGAACACACGTTTTCTTTTTACATGAAGAATGAAAAGAAACTGATGCATTACATTAAATGCTGAGTTAATTTGAAGCATTCACAGGGGAATTTTATGTAATTCAAACATTTACCTAGTCAGAGTTTCATGTCAAAAGGTCTCATTCAAGGATCTGAACAGTGAATCTATGGGCAGTGCAGTCCTGATCATGTTTCATGTGTCAGTCAATCATCATTTCTTCCAGTGACAACCACCATTTTCCCCTAACCAGAACAAAGTTCATTCAATTGCCTAAACCAACGTTGGGTCCATATCCATACGTATGAGCTAAAACCAGTTTGACTTTGGGTAAACTGGTTGAACCAACATTTAGCATTATTATATTATTAAAAAGATAATATATACAGTATATATATATATATATACATATATATATATATATATATATGTATATAAATATACATATATATCTATGTATATAAATATACATATATATATATATATATATATATATATACGTATATACATA
>CALSBV010012184.1:0-23921 GCA_943590825.1 Bovichtus diacanthus | reverse complement strand
TGAATGAATTGATTGTATGTTAGGGTGTTTCTTTCTTTTTTTTTTGGTCAAAAAAAAAAAAAAAAAAGCATTTGAAACCACGGATCATGATCTAATACTGTCTAATCTACAGGCAGAGGAATAATACACTTGTACACTTTCACAAAAATAAATTAACTTTAATGTTGGGTTCTACAAGGGTCGGTATTGGGCCCTACTCTTTTCATTGTATATATTAACTACATTTGCCCGAATGATACTGGATTGCAGTGTAAAAAGTCTACATCCGTGATAGCTAATGGCCGTTTTGTTGGTTAGGAGATCATTTATTGTCAACATTTTTTTAGTAAAAGCAAATTACTTATTTTGGGAGACTCTTGTGGACGCCTCACATCACAGCTTATCTCAGAACAAAAAAGTGTCCACAAACGTATCACAGTTCTCTACCGAGAAAAGTACACGTTGACACAGCATACATGCTACGTTTCGCATTCCATACTTTCACCATATTTTAGTTGCTGTGTGGAGCAGCGGGAAAACAACAACAGTGAACAGAGTAAATCATATTATGAGAGCAGAATCTGTATTACCCATGACCCAGTGAGGGAGTAATACAGATCTGGAACACATGGAGTGTCGGTTCAAAATGATATTTCACTGAGCGAGAATGTAACTGTTGGCAAAAAGCGAGCTGCCTTGATTCCACTGTGATCACAGCTGATCCTTGAATGTCCATCTCCTGTCGTACAGTAAGTGCTAAAGAGAGAGGAAGGGGGATGAGGGAAGCCTGGAGGGCCTACATTGGGAACTGAAAAGAGACGGTCTGTGCGGGGTGCGCCTAACCCACAAGACCTACAGTATATCCGAGAAGAATCCCTGTTGATCTGGTAAAAAAAATGCACTCTAGACACAAATAAATCACACATTGTGTATGTGTGTTTTGATATGAACACCAGAAGATCTGGGTAGTGGAAAAGAGAGGTAAATAAAGAACAAAGAGGCCAATCAAGTGATGCCTGTGGTTTTACACAAAACAAAGTCTTGCTGCGGCATTTATTCAGCTGCATTCTTTTCGTTGATGATTTATTTAGGCTTGTGACATTACTCCAGCTGGGATGAGACGAGAGAATTAAGGGCCGACTCTAAAACAAAAGTAAGAGAGAATGGAGCGCGCTGTCAAAACTTTATATGCTGGTCAAAATTACTTTGAGGTTCTGTGAAACCTGATCTGCAAAAAAGAATGCGGACTAAAGCTCACATGTACCACTGACGTGACGTTTGCATTCCATTACATTACAGGTCATTTAGCAGACACTCTTATCCAGAGCGACTTACAGTGAACTAACTACAGGGACAGTCCCACTGGAGCAACTCAGGCTTAAGTGCCTTGCTCAGGGGCTCAATGGTGGCAGTCCCTGGTATTGATCTCACAACCTTTCGGTGTTCGGAAGCCAAACCACTAGACCCCCACCACACTTTCAGCTTCGATAATAAAGACTTCCATTTTGTCACAAACAAAATGAGCAAACGTTGACCTATCGCTGCGTAAAGTGGACCTGAAGTGGGTTTAGGACCCAATACTATCCAACAGGCACTTCTTCTGAAGCAGACTGAAGAATAGCACTAATTGCACACAGCGCGTGCGAGACCACAGGTTCACTTCAATGAGGGAACATAGGTGTGCAGCGTTGCAGGGAAAGCTGAACACTAAATGAGTCGGGTCAAAATGCTGAAAGCCATGAATATGGGAAACATCCTCTCAGAGAAATAACTGGGTAGAGAGAAAAGGGTTGGAAATGTAGCACACCTATTGGACAAGACTGATGCAGTTCCAGGCCACCGACAATTGTCCAGATTCTTCCTGCTTTACCTGTAGCCCTGAAATCCCCGCCCTTGGAGGTAACAACGTGGAGGAGGCATTGGCATCTTTTTTTGCCCAACTCCCTTGTACTCTTGCGGGTATCTGGGAAAAGGAGGTGGGGAGGAAAACTATCCACACCAGTGCCACCAAAACGTACTACCATTGAGCTACATATGTGGAGGAGACCTGCGTCTACACAGGAGGCACACGCATCTGACGGAACAGATACGCTTCTATTTTAAAATATCCAGCTGTGTACACGGGCCGCTGACGGCTCCACCCCAGAACAGTGGCGTTAAAATCCACGGGAATTTAGAGGACTCCGACAGCAGGGACATCATGGCTGCGTAGACTCGACAAAAAAACTATTTACATATGCAGCAAAGGCAGGGCTTGAGTGTGATCTCCGAGGAAGTGCAGTGCAGAAGCGACCAACGAGCACTTGGCATGGAAAGTGACCTCAACCACTTAACATTTACTTCCATTGAACATTTTCACACGCAAACCTCAATTCAGAGATATGCATTAGAAAATTGATGGGCTGCCGAGTGTTCGATTTGTGTAAGGGGTGAATATGGTAAGCTTTGTCGGAGCAGTAATAGTCCAATTTAATGTTCAGAGAGAAAAAGTTCATGTCTTAATTGTACCTGATTTGAATATCTGGATTATTAAGCCACCCCCAGGTGTGATGCTTTGAGTGATTAATGGCAGGGGAAGAACTAGTTATCTCTTCCTCTCTCCGTCCATATCAGTGTGTGTGTGTATGAACTAGCTCACTTTCATGTTTCATTTATCTTATTCAGGCTGTCGAGCACACCTTCGGTAAAATCTCCCGTTTCATCAACAGTGCTACTTTGGAGTTGTGAAAAATGTCTTTGCTCTGCATGGAAAAGAGAAGAGTGGGGGGTTTTTTTCTTTTCTTTTTTCCACTTTTGGTCAGCTCAGACAGCAACATCGACACCACATTAGTGACCTGTGAGGCCGCTGAACCGCAGTGTGTGTGTGTGTGTGTGTGTGTGTGTGTGTGTGTGACTGGCATTCACATTAAATCACCTCTCGTAGTATATTTGCTTTTATGCAGGGAGCATTTAGATAAAATCATTGGACACACTACAGTTTTTAATTCCTTCTCTGCTGCATTACCTTTACTGATTAGAAGTGTTAGAAGCAAAGAATATTTACCAAAAATACATGTTGTCATATTAACTTATTACTAATCAAACGCTTTTTTTTCTTTCTGGTTCACTATGAGGAGCGAATTTCATTTCAAACCTGTCCCTTCACACTTATACGATTAGCATCTGTTGTCTTACTTTCAATATAGGTCGCTACATGGCACTTATGATGGGCTGCTGATTTTGTTTTTAATTTGATTTGTGTAATCTAATCGGGCTTCAGTTTTTTCTTTTCTTTTTTTTGCAGATTAAGATACTACCAAACACATTTGCGTAGGGAGAGGTGTAATTCTCCAGCACCAGAAGTAAACTAGTACATAATATATAAAAATAATAATAACTAGGGGTAGGGCTTGGCGATATATCAAACGAATACGATTCCCTCATACTCTCGCTTTGTGTGAAATACATGGTGAAAACTGTGTGATAACTGTCTGCACAAAAAGGTGATTTGACAGTTAAAAGTGACAGAGACGCGTTCTCGGGTCCCATCAGCCCCTGTAATCCGTGACGCGAGTAGTTGCGCTTCGTGTGCCTTCGAAGTTGTCACTCCAAGCGCCATCCACACTGCAGACGGCAAGCTGTCTCTGGCACTCGCGCCGCAAATATAACTACCTGTGAGCGGCACAGATTGACTGGCATTCGGTTTGTGTTTGCTAATTAGGTATTATCTGGGAGGAAGAGTGAAGCTGATGGGAGTTGACTAAACATTGGGCAGATTCTACTCATTCAGTCCCTGCCAGGTAGCTAATGCTAGCTAGCCAGCCGGATGTCAGGAAACAGTGGTTGTCTGCACTACACTCCATTGAAGCGTCTGGTACCGACAGTCCATATCTGTAGTGGATACATCCCATATATGTGACCTGTCGTTTACTTTTTGAAAATACATAGTGAGGACTGACTTGCAGAATCAGTCAGAAATATTGCAAAGTCTAGGTCCGTCTGTGTGGACTCAAATGTGTGACATGCCTTTCCCTCGGTCTCTTAGTGACTAAAAACAAGCTGGTTGTTTTTTTTTTCCCCATCAGAGTTGAGATTAGGGCAGGAAGAGCTGACAATTGGATGTATGCTATTACCATACGGCTGTTTCTTCTGTTTACCTCCTCCCTCTAGCTTTGCCTCTGTCTGCTCTCCCGTCTCTCTCCCTCTGTCTCGTGTTTATGTCTCTCACCCCTCCTCCTCTCCCCTGTCACGGAGCGGGATCCGGGGAGTGACGCATCGTCATTCGTTATTCCACTGAACACTCTGTCGATTCCCCCTCTGAGCCTCTGTTTCATATCTCATCAAGAAAAATGCCAGCTCTAACCGCGGCTGGCTGCAGATTAAGAAAAGCAGGTGCACCGTTCCACAGGCAGACCTAAAGCCTTTCAAAAAAGAGGAGAGGAGTTACCGAAGAATATACCTTATCAATTGGAGGTCTCAAAATTTCCCTGTTAAATTAGGCTGTAAATATCCAAATACAGTATGAGGAAGATGCCATGATTGCGGTGAGGTGCGGGCATGATTTTGCCCGCACCTTGGTTTTTATATTATCCAAAAGCCATTTGCAAAGGCAGGGTTTTATAGTTTAAGTATAATATATGGTCACTATTTTTAAAAACATTTTTTTATTAAGGTTAAGGGTTACAGCACCAGTTCTCGTTGGGAGACGGCTTCAGATAAAAAATTTTTAATAAATCCACAACATTGGGATGACTGTGGATTGTAGGAACCATCAACGGGACTACGGTGGAGAGAGTCGGCAGCTTCAGGTTCCTCGGGGTTCACGTCGGTGCAGACCTGACCTGAACTCATCACACAGACAGTGGCTCTTCTTCATACGCAGGCTGCGAAAGTTCAACATGGACCACAGGACACTCTGCAGCTTCTACAGGTGCACCATCCAGAGTATCATGACCGGCTGCATCAGCCCTTTAACAGTAAGACTCGACAGTGGGTGGTGAACACTGCTCAGCACATCACCAGGATGGAGCTGCCATCCGTGGAGGAGCTCTACACCCAGCGGTGCAGGAAGAAGGCCCACAGGATCATCAAAGAACCCCCATCGCCCCAGCAACAAACTGGTTCCGCAGCATCCGCACCAAGACCACCAGACTCGGGGACAGTTTTACCCCACAGGCCAAAAAGACTGTTGAACTCCTGAGCTCCCCACTATCATCACTCATCTTTAAACCGTCATTCTACCCATATTTACTATTACCTATTGTTTCACATCCACTTCACTCCTTTATTTGTTCTCATTATGCATATATTACAATTTTATTTATTTATTAGCAATTAATGTTTTACACATTTGTATTTTTTGCATTTTATATTGTATGTATTTAACATCTGCACCATTTCTTACATCGTGTCAGATTCTCATTCGTTTTATTTTTACTTTCGTTTTGATTTTCTTTGAAGAGCCTGAGATACAAGAAATACACATTGCCAACGACTGCTTCTCTGAAATTGTTTGTGCATATGACATTAAAAGAGCTTCAAACGTGAAACTAATGTTAATAGCAATGATTAGTGTGAGCGGGCAGCTATCAAGAAGAAACACTTACAATAAAATAATTTTTCACGTTTAAAAAAAGGAAATAACATTCTATCGGTTTCTTTTTACAGGATTCATCTTCCAAGAGGTATGCTGCCAATTCAATCTTTGTGCACGGCTACCCTAAACAAAAGTGAATACAATGCTGTGCTGGTTCAAGGCAATGCTTGAAGAAAAGATAAGGAATGTCCTTGGTCTGCTTCCCCAGCACACTCACGGGCAAAATCTGAATAAACCCGAGCAAAAGAAAAAGGCCTGCTCTGAATCCCCAAAGCAACTTAACAGCCCATTATAAATAAATATGTCCATCATCATATAAAAATATCTCATAATACCGGTTGCTCTCAGGCACAGCAGTACAAATTAGCTACTGTATAAAAAATAAATAAATAAAAATAGAAGATAGTGAGAGTTTGTGATGGTTCTTCTTTCTTTTTTTTTTTCACAGAAGAAACACATTTCCACTGAACATAGAGGAACATGTCCCATCATGCTGCGCTGTGACACTGCGACTCTGTGTCTTTGAGTAGTTCCAGTGCATAGCTCCCGTTCACGAGCCCCAAATAGCCAGCTAAAGGTTAATTCAGCGTGTACTTCCGAGCCACCTGCTCCAGGGACTAAGGGGGCAGCGTTTCACCTCTAAACTGGGTCCATACAATCTCTAACGTTCATATTTTAGTCGTGGTGGTTTGGCATATTAACTAATATATTTCTAATATATTCTTCATATTGTGTATTGCATGTACTCCTGTGTAATGCCTGTCAGTCAGTCTTCTAATCTTCCCGTGGGGCTGATCCATATGTGTTTACTGGGGTTGTAGTCCGTCTAACGTTACGTTAGTTTGTTTATTGGACTGAATCCAAAGTGGCAGACGCTAGAAAACGACCTGCATATTCGTCTCATCTTCCCGGTGGCGCCTAAGCCAGGAGAGCATCCGCCTCCGTCAGACGGAGCCCCAGTCAGATGGCGGAGAGACTTGAGCTCAGCCAGAACAAACCCGAGGCCTGTGTAATGAAAGCAACAGGGAGTCTGCAGTTCCCCAGCTAACTGCTAACTGAAGCTACGATTACATTACGTTTCAATATATATATATATATATATATATATATATTTTTTTTTTTTTAAATAATGAACAGATGCCGTTGTTACAGCAGGTTTCCCAACTTCTCGAACAGAGTTGGATATTCCATTTTCGCTTCCGCTCATAATGTTTCGTCTCAGTATTCTTCTTCTTTTTTTTTTTTTTAATAATGAACAGATGCTGAGATCATTGTGTGCATGGGTGACAACGTGCATCACCTACAGCATGTTCCTTAAAAAGACCCTGCACACGAATAACATTTTCAAACTGAATCAAAAATCGTATCAACAAAGCCAAGCATGTCATTCAATTACGTATTCATTAGCAAGCCGTGCACTGAACAATGATCAACAGTAGATGTGTTCAAATTAGCATAATACTTCAATTTTTTTTTAATATATATATATATATATATATACACATGATCTATTTTTCATGAAAGTAGGTCAGGCCTCACACTGTTATTCGGTGTCTTTTAGTGAGATATTTGCCAGCTATTTCAGACTGACTCAACACTGTGAAAGGCTTCCAGTCTGTCTGAAAATATATCTTAAACAGCCCATGAACCCTGAAAGCTCACCACTTTTGATCAAAAGCGCCACAGTGAAAGTGTGCGTCTGTCAGTGACATCAGGCCCTGCCTGCATCACTGCAAACGGAACACATTATCTGCGAATACATTTTTTTTTTTTAAAAGCCATCGGCTGACATACAGGCAGCTAAAGACAACGAGATATTGTTTGACAGACTGTTGACATGCAGGTCTACGTCTCTCCTCGCATACTGCAGCATCGATCTACGAGTTGTATCCGGAGGTCCGTGTAGCGGCGGCGGAAACACATCAGCTGTAAAAGTAAATTAAAAAGCATGCCGACACAGAGCGTCAAAAGGGAAATCTAAGGCAATCCAATACCAGCAGCTCAGCCATAACTTCTGCCTTTACAAAGATAATAATCATAATTTTCATCGACACTGTGCCGGAGAGGTATTCATTCAACTGTCCATTACTGAGGTCGGCGTTATGTTTTGCTAGTCCCATTTAACGTGGGGGGGGGGGCCTTTGACCTCCACAACGTCTTAGAAAACACAACTTGGATTCCAACCAATCGCAAGGAGCGGCCGTCCCCGTTTTGTGAAATGTGTTTTCTATTGACATTCTAAATATGAACCTATTGGACCCCCTTTATTTATTTATTTTTTGGTTCATTGATCAGCTCCTGTCAATAAAACACTGAGAGCCCTCCACTAAACAGCAATCGGCAAAAAAAAAAGAATTGAAAGAAATACATGTTTTTGGTATTGCCAAACAGCTTTTCATTTAGCTATTCTTCGAGAAACGCCATCTTTTATTCCAGCGTGTACAGTATCTAAGCCGCTGGATTGGTTAATACATTATTCACTGGCATTACTGCTTGTTTCGTGCATTCTATCTTCATTTTCAAAAAGAAAAAGCCAATTCCAAACGACACAGCCAGCGGAGTATTTGAGCCGGAGGGAGAAGAGAAAAGGTGACAGCAGATATTCAGCGAGAAGTAATGAGACTGCCGCTGCGTGCGAGCTGTAATTAAGGCGTTGGAGCCGGGCAACAGGTGGACATGACTGACAGCTCCGAGTTCACCTGCGCTCTGCATTAGGCAGACTCACGGCAGTGTAAATAAATTATAAAAAATGACATTTGAAAAAAAAAAAAAACAGAAATATGATTAAATAAACAGCACAGCTGCGGACATTTTAAAAGATACTCGAGTGAAAGTGTGACTCTTCTCACTACACCCAGCAAATAGTGCTCCTTTCTGATGGGCTCGTACACGTAGGGTCCCAGTTATTGGCTGGCCACATGGGTTGACGCACAGCAGGTGGTGCTGCGGCGGCCTAATTTTTCCGGGAAAGAAGCGTGGAGGGATGAAACTAGAACCGTCATTTCACATATCGAGCAATTTGGGAAAACTTTCTAACTAGAAAGCAAGGAATCTCTGTCGGTCTGTGGGTGTGTTTGTCCTTCGCGTGTCTCTTTGGCGGGTGTGTTTCTGCGGACCCAAGGGGAGCAATGGTGTCGAATTTAGTGCAATTTCCGACACGCAACACGATGAATATTAACAAGAAGATAGCACTCTTTGCAGCAAAATGGGGGGGGGGGGGGGGGTCATTTTTTATTTAGCTCCAAAGACCTCAATTGTATCAGCAATGTAGTTTTCAGGTAACGTTTCTGTCTTTAACCCTTTTATGTGGAACTGGTGTCAAGTAAATTATATATTTTTAAAAAATTGTAATAAATGACCCACAAGCCCACAAAGTTTTTGATATATTTAAACATGACTGACCTGTTAACAGATTCTCTGATTTCTACCAACAAACACGTTTCATCTGTGCGAGACAGAGACAGATTTAGAAGAAACCTCAGAATTTCACAAGGTTGTGTTGTGTATCAGTATTTTATTCTACTGTACAGTATTTCATTTTACATTCTGTGTGTTTTATCTTATTCTACTTAATTTTTTACTTTATTTTAGAAAAGCGCTATACAAGTAAAATGTATTATTATTATTTAGTGATTTTGAGGCCCTCAGCCCCCCCCTTTTTTTGCTTTACTTTTCACCCCGTCTCTTACTGGGATGTTGGTATTGGCAATAGCAGAAGAACAAGGCCTCTGAAAAAGTAAAACTTTTGACTATTAATAGCAAAACCATTTATTACTGCAAGGTAAATGTTGACTTGAAGTGAAGAGTGGCGGAGGGGTTCCAGGTGGAGCTGTCAATTCTGATATAATGCATTTCTCTGTTGGGTAAATGCAGTACTGCAATGTTTGTGGCGGAGTGGAGACATCTTTACCCCCATTTGAATTTCCTCGACCGATCCCACCAAAGCGGATTGACCCAGCAGAGCCTGGGTTCAGATGAACAGACGGGACTTACGTTCTCTGGAGAAGCTGGAGGGGTGAATCTGCCGGCACACACCAGGAAGGAGTCGGGCTGGGGTTTGCTGTTCTTCACCTCGGGATCGTCGCCCAGAACGATGTGGTCGAACCGACCGAAGAAGCCTTTGTGGTGCACCGTCTTCAACTGGAACGTCGCTCCGGCCGAGCTGGTGGCCACTGCGGTGGGGATATTGTGCTTCTGCAGATGGTGCACCAGTTTCTCCACACCTAGTGTTGTCCATGTTACAAAATGAGTCTTCAGATTAGGCGAATTTGATCCAAGGCTAATGTTTGGAAAAAAATAAATAAATAAATAATAATCCCTATTGATGTGGAGCTCTTTCCGAGTCCGCAGCCAGTGAATGCGTTTTTTAATTCTTATTTTTCTATTCCATCAGTGAGCAGAGTGGGAGGATTTCAATCTACAGCTTCAAGGACGACAATTTATAAAAATGTAAGAAAAAGTGTTTGCTCGTGTCAACGTTGCAAAACTCTCAAGGTTACCAAGGGAACAATGGAAGTTACTCTGAAGAGGACAATTAAAGTGTCCATTCGAACTAAAAACTACCGATTTTGATACTAACAAGCGAGAGCCTGATCCACGGTGCCGAGGAAGTACCGGCATGCACTGCGTGTGAGGTTCCAGATTTGTAGCACCAAAGGCAGGCATATGCTAGTTATTAATTGCTTTTCTTTCAGAAACAATTATTAATGTTCATATTTCCAGCAACAACAAAAAAACGGCCTGTACGATAACAAGACGGACCAGTGAGGTAAAGTAGCACAGACATGACTCACGATGCACATAAAACCGAAGCTTTATCTGTCAAAAACCAAGCTGTCATAGTCGAAACCTACTTGAATTATTATTTTTGACAGACCTTGAATATGGCATCGCAGGCCAAAGTGGCGTGGCAAATGAGACATACCTGGCATGAGCTTGGAGGAGGGAAAGATCCTTTCTTGTATGCGTCTGCTTTCGGCGAGGAGCTCCTCGGCGGACATGGGGAGCTCAAGAGCATCCCGAATCATCTGGGCTGCATCCAGAGCATTTCTCCCCATGACAGACGACTTAAGGTCCCAAGTGTACTGCTTTCCAAAGCGGTCGCATATTTCCTGGAAGGACACCGTGTACAGTCGCTCCGTGTCTAAAATGAGAAAATACAAAAAACTCAAATGAACACCTTCAAGTAAATGTCATTAGGATTGCCCATGGTACAAATGCCACTCAAACTTTAACTCAAAAGCACATGTAAAATATATATATATATATATATGTATAATATATATATACATATATTAATATATAGATAATATAATATATATATCATTACATAATATATAATTAATCAGTCAACAAATACATTATCAAGGTTTATTACACATTCAATGGTAAATTTAGTCCAGACGCCTTGCTTTCAGGTATTAGACAGCCCCAAACAGCTTTAGTATCAAGCCTACCGTAATTACAATGTAAACAGCCGGGTTTCGCGCAAGATTTATAGTCGCCAAGCACGACCTAATGTTTCAGCCGTAGACTGTAGGCCTGTGGTTAAAACTAAAACAAATCTTCAAATTGGCACATGGTGATTAATGAATTTCAAACGGTCTGTAAAACCTCAACTATCCAAAAAGCTGGTCACTGCTGTATCTTGTGGTAAACATTAGGGGGTAACACAACGTTACGTTTCAACCACGTGTAAAGCAATCGTAAACGTTGTATTTCTGAGGTTTGTAGATCAGATAGATGTTTGAGATGTATGCCGAATGCACCGATAGGTTATTAGCACAAAAAAAGAAATCATGTTCTATATGATAGCCTGCGTTATGCTGGCAGTGTGCAAATACATCATAAACTTCTACGTTTTTCTAGGCAGTTTCGGAAAGTGAATAGCTGTGTCCCACTCCGCAAAATCCAGCCGTATGACATGACAAACACAACTACGAGACATAACACACATATTACGTTTCAAGACCTAATAATAATCCATCCATGTCGAAAATGACATGGCTTACGGGTTTGTAGTTGCTACTTGAGGCAGACATGTTTGACTCTCGTGCTCAGTTCCGCGTTGAATGTGACGGGAGGGGGGCAAATAAAAAGTAACCACGATATGTGTCATAGCATTAAAAAAAAAAAAAGAAAAGAAAAGGAAGCTACTGCGTGTAGTGCTCCGACAACCGACCAAAATAAAGTTTTTACACATTCCTTACAAAATTGGCCCGAATAAAAGTAACCACAAATGGAATTATTTGAGACTGAAATAGAACTTCCGCCTGCTGCTCAGGTATTCTTTGTAGTCGTCCCAGCGCAATGGCCAGTGGGAAATGAAGTCCACACTGAATTCCAGTGGCACTTAATTTTTTTAAACTTATAAAAACAATTTTTTTCAAGGTGAACATCCTTTTTTGAGAATTAATTATTATTAATATTATTATTATTATTATTATTATTTGTTGTTTCCAGAAATATCCCTGGAGTGTTAATTACACCAAATATCCACAAATGTCATAGTTTCAATACTGTTCTTTAACATGTTAATATCATCACTATCAATATTTTTATACTGTATATACCGTCATATCCACCCATCTCATGTAATACAAAGCAACCTGGTACGTTATTTAATCCCATATTTATTCCAGCACCCTTTGTACTCTCGGCCATTGCACTGCTGTCCTACTGTTTACAAATGTCATTGTGTTGTTGCTCTATTTATACCTTTTAATATATACTTATATCTGCAATGTGTATATATATATATCCTTGTTCTGCTTTGTTGTCCTTGTCTTCAGCTGTTATGTCTACTTCTGTGCCGCCTACATAAGAGCAACAAAATGCCCGCTAATAGAAGCTGCTTCTGATTTTGGTGTGCAAGTTCCACAATGTGTCATTGTCCCACAAGCCAAATGCCTGTACGAAGATTTTCGCATTTTACGTTTTTTGTTTTTTTTGTGCAGCTTTTTTCTCAGTATCACTGCAATGAATGCATGCCATGTGTCATCTCTTTCTACCTTTTTTTTGTCAACTCTAATAGCTAATAAATGTATAAAATCATCCCCTTTAAGATAAAGACAAGAGAGTCTTTATTGTCATCCATCTATACACAGTGCAGTGCAGTACAGAGAGGAATGGAATTGTGTTATCCCCGGTTCCTGGTGCAAAACATGATGAATATCATGTGCAAACAGCACGATACAAAAACGAGTACAGAACAAGAAGCACGACAAGGTGCAATAACAAACATGTAGTTGCAATAATAGAAAAATATAAATGCAGAAAGTGTAAGTATAGCCTACATTTCCCATGATGCAACTCAACTGCATATATCTTTTTTTTTAAGACTCCCCTCCAAGTAAAACGCTGTGCCTTTTCAACATCCATACCTCTTTTTTTTTTTTTTATAACAAATTGGTTGTCTACAAACTCAAGCTGAGGGTTACCCTGATGACATTACGATGACATCACAAGGGCTAATTTCTGAGACTTGACGAAACTCCTGCAAAAAAAAAAAGAAAAAAGTAAACTGACTTATGTGTAAAATCAGGGGAATTCTTATTCAAGTAAGTATCCACAGCCCTTGAATGGCCTCACTTTCACAAGACACACACACACATTCTCCGAACAAGTCCGTAGATGCAGCTTTTTCACATGCTGAATAACAAATGTTTTTCATTCAGCGTGTTACATTTCCATTCTGCAGAGCGTGTCGCAGGGACCGGCCGCGGCAAATTACTGACAAAAGCCTGTTCGCTGCATTGTTAGCAGAACAGCCACATTTTTGAGAATAATTGGAAGCTCCATGTTAACAGAGTTTGTCTTGTTAGTGTGAGAGAGATGTCAGGGGAATGAGAGAACCCTGTAACCTGGACAATCTAATGAGCTTATGGATTTCAGGCCTAATTGGGGGACGGTGAGAGCGAAATGGAGACTTTGAGTTCCGTCGAGTGTGCTTTGTGCCAAATTGTGTAGTTTAACGAATTGCTCAGGCTGACTGAGAGCTAGGGAACAATAAGGAGGAGCAAGAACCCCGTGTGTTTTCTGGAGTATGAAGAAAAGTAAAATTTGTCGATGCAAATTTTTTGCTTTTGAGTACCTATTGAATTTTAAATTATTTATTTAATAATTATTGTTATTGTTGTTGTTATTATATGTATTTTAAGGGAGAAAAGAGAGCGGTCATCTGACTTGGTGAAAAATCTTATCCGATAAGGATCTCGTGCACGGGCGTGGCAATTTGGCTCGATTAGCGCCCCCTAACAGTTTTTCAAAGTTAAAGCCCCCACCTTTAACTTTCACGCAGTAGGATGAAATTTGTTGGGTGTATGTATCCTGGGACGACGTACAAAAAAAGCCTCTTGGAGGTGTAGCGTAAACCAGGAAGTCAGCGAATTTACTGCACAATTTTAGGGCGATTTTTGGCGTTTGCATGCTCCGTACTTTAACTACCTCCACCTAGAGCCTAGAGTATTTGCCAGATCCACCTCAAATTTGGCTAGTGTAATCTTGAGATGTCTGAGCAAACGATATTGAAAATCTCAAGTTTTTGCTGAATTATTTAGCCGTGGTGGCGAAAAAACGCCTTTCACCGTAAAACAGGAAGTTGTTGTTGTAACTTGAGCGTACATTATCCACTCTGCTCTAAATTTCTCGTACGCATAGTCATAGCGCCACCTACTGGCAACAGGACATCATCCCATTGACATGACACTTACAAAGTGTGGTCTACACCTGGGGTACAAGAGCGTGGTGTACGATTAGTGCGTGCCCTCTAGCGCCACAGAGTGGACACAGGAAGTGACCTCAGGCATCGCTGCTTTAATTTAGTTTTGTGTAGACAAGACAACTCTGACAGGTCAAAAAAGTTGAGTATTTTATTTAGTTCCAGCAGGATCACGAGTGCAGAGGCAACTCGAAGAGAGTATAAGTCTGATGATGCTTCCAATCCCACAAATCAACACAACAACAAAAAGATGACAGTCTGGAAGAAGTAGCAGGAGATTGCTATGAAGCTAGCCCGGAGCGACACTTTGCTGTCTGACTGAAACAGTGTGTCTGTAGATATAAATAGTGGAGTGGTAAAATCACATCCAGAAATGCAGTTAGTTAGTTTTCACATCTCCCTCTGGAGCGGGACTGCTGCAGAGACACTGCTACAATTAGACCGGGAGATGCTTGTACTCAAAGCTTTATGTTTGCTGCCTAATTATTACACTGAGATCCATATATAAACTTTGTTCCAGCTTCTCATTACAATTCAGACAACAGTCAGTGTGGTCCGTCTTTGAGAAGATGGATAAGACACAGCTTACTTGATATAATGTAGAATGTATCTCATTCTAACCTCTTAAACCCTCAATTCCTCTTATATTTCCCATGTAGCTATTTCAACAAGGTTGTGATAATATCATAAATATGTATTCTGGGTAAATATTCTGCAACAATGATTGGCTTTGCCCTTGCTGACCCTTTTGTTCCTCTGCGATTTGAACATGTTTTTTTTTTTTCAGTGCTAAAATACTACCTGTACCTAGATTTGTCGAAATAATTAAGGTGATGGAACTAGTTTTTTTTTAAACACAAAACCCCTCTTCAAGATCAGATAATAAAGCAGAACCCACCTTAAAGGATTAAAGGAAGGAAGCAGTTCTGGTTTATTTCAACTTGGCGTTTTTTTCCCCCATAAATGTGGCTATTATAACCTCCGTTGCAAAGATTCGGTGAAACAAGGAGTGATGACACGAGTCACTTCAAACTCTCCGAGTCTGATCCGAAGTGGCCATGGCACTGCATAGAGGTCTACAACCGAGTCAGCCGGCAAGGCTGACCTCGTCACCCTGACTTTCACTGTGGTCAGGCCTACTGTTTGCTAAGGAATCCCAAAAAAATAATCCCAATAAGAAAAGTGACTACAACATGTAAAACACTATGAGCGGGGACAATAGGTGAGATCCAACACAAATGCATAGACTCCAGTTATATATTTTCCTGGAACCACTATGATTCCAAATTACACTGGCAGCTGAGAGCCAAAATTACAATTGTATTGGATAATTACCCCCATGTAGAAATATCCCAAAATACAAACAATGCTACATCTTGTTTTGATCAACTGGGGGGACAATTAGCTTCAACCAGAGTCTGTCATTCTGTTTACTTTCGGATCAGACTTAATAGTGTTTCATTAGATTCAAGTAAAAATCATGTTTACTTGGAAATTCAGCAATGTAGTTACATTTTTGTTTGCAGAGAGAGGTAAATAAAAATATAGATGTTTAATCATTAATACAGAGAATCCCCTACTTTTTGCATCAGTAAATAGGGCATTAGTTTGTTGAACATCTTTACCCTAAAAAAAGGGGCCAATGTGATTATAGAAGGTGCACCAGGTGGCATTTTGATTCAAAATAAATAGGAATACTGTACTGTATGACAAGTATAAACTACTGGCACAGTGTGTTTATAATGGGGTTGGTTCACCAATTACTTTGTTTTATCATCATCATTACATGATCACCATTCACCGTACTTCCTCCCTTTAGCCTGTAAACCTGTGCATTAACACTTCCTGTCATTTGGGACCTGAGCCCTGTTTCAATGTTCCACACCAAGTTCACGTTTGGATCATTGGGAGTTTGAACTTCGACCATAGGAAAAAAAACAACACCAGTGGTGGAGGAAGTATTCAGATCCTTAACTAATACCGCACCGTAAAAAAAATACTCTGTTATAAGTGCAGGTCCTGCATTGATAAAAGTATGTTTGTATAATCAGGAAAATGTAAGCTGTTAGAGAAAGTAGAAACATCTCCCCTGACTATTATATCATTAGATCATCATTACTAATGCGTTTATGTAAAAGCAGGATTTTACCCTTGTAGTTGGTTGAGGTGGAGCTCATTTTAAACTATTAACTAATGATTACTTTCATTATGGATTAATCCGATTATTATTTTCTCCATTCATTGCTCGATTTTTGAAAACAGTGAGAAATGCCATCACAATTCCCCAGAGTCCAAACTGAAACCTTCACAATTCTGTCAATTGGCTAATTGATTATTGGACTAATCGTTTCAGCTGTACTGGTATAAACTTTTGGGTACTTTATATTATAACAAAACATAATTACCTTTTCTTTTCTTTTTTACTTGGAAAAGTAACTAAAATTATGGTTCCAAAATTCATTTATATGCTGATGATAATCTATTAACACTATCTGATCCACTAACCTCTATACCTAAGGTGTTAGAGATAAAAAAAAAAGAGGTTGGACGTTTTTCTGATCCTTCCAAGCATGGAAGAAGCTGCATCTTCCCGGTCATATCTGGGTAGGGGTGGAAACAGTTTATGGGACACAATAAGGTAATTCCTGGACTCATAAGATCATGTCCTCCTCTCTTTGTTATAAAAAATACTGTCATTATTGGATTAATAATATTCACTCCCGGTGTCACCCATCTTGTCTGTTACGGTAAAAAAGAAAATTTGTAAAGAAAGGAAAAAAAATAATATTTAATTATTAGAGTGAAACAGCTTATGCAAAATCATAACATGGTAGTAGCACATGGTTTGGCCAAATTGGTTGGTTCTAGGATTTCAATTTAAGAGTCCTCCTTCTATGCCTTTTGCTCTGCCCAGAAATGGACCTCCACCAACATCATGTGTGGCTGTGGCCATCACAATAATTATATTCATTTATGTAGCTCCTGTTATTACCATTATCTGATAGAATGTTGATAGACTCATTTGACCAGCAGATCTGCTTGGTAAATTAATTCAGTTTGATTTGGTCGACAGGGATCAGTGCATGTGCATTCTGAGTTATTGCTACGCTAGCAATGTGTAGCAATGTCAACTAGGCCAGTTGATGAAAACAGTCTTACAGTATGACAAAATGCCATGGGCGATCGTCCTTTAAAGTTGACACTGTCAAGCACAGATGATACAGTCATTTGTAATTCTCCTCCAGTTTATGCTTTGATTACTAACCGTGACACTTCCACAGGACGTGGAAAAGCAATCAACACACACACACCGCTATTTACATTGAGATGATAGGCTTGTTAACTCTATGTGGCTGATCGGTATCGCCCTCAGCTGCAATTCCCCAGCCAACTATTTGTCCTGTGTGAAAGATCAGCAATCACCATTTTAAATGAGGGAAGGTGATATGAAATGCTAATTCAGCAACGAGGATCAATACTGTTCACCCAGGGAGGTAAAGTCAAGCAGAGTACCTTCTACAAACTGCTGTCCTTGAGGCCTCAGTGAAAGACATGGCATTTCACTACAAAACAGAGAACATATCATTACGTCTGGCTGAACAGAGCTTTTCTGATTGGGATACAGTTTTAATGGAACCTACTAGTCAGAGACGTTAAACATGGTTTCAGTAAACCTCTAAATCAGTATGTAAAAAGTGCATTACGCTGTGAGTAGCCATAGCAAAAATGCATTGTTTTACTAATTTCTCAGCAGACATTTGACCTTGTTATAAGGTGAATGGCTCAGGTGCATAGACCATAACAACGATGGCTCGATTCCATTCAGGTGTTCCAGTTCCAGAACCTTGGTATAGAACATGCGTAGAGGAATTTGCTTTAGAGACAGGAAGCTTCATTCAGAACCTTTTTTTTTCAGAAAGTTTTTTGAAAGATATTCGATGAAAGTCTGAAGTGAAGTGCTTTTTTGTTCCAATCAGACTATAATTAGGATTTGGATTATTTCTATTGGCAGAAGTAAGACTTAATAAATTGATAAACCTGAGCAAATGTGCAAACGGTAACATGGTAGAGGTGGTGAGGATGATGGTCAGTGCTGAGTAAAATCCCCCCAACCCTCATTTTACTGTGTTAGAGGAAATTACTCAGAGGGAGGCTGTAAGCACTTGAGACTGAAGTGTTTATGAAGTGGCTTCCCTTCACTAATGATAATGGTAATTATGGCACTTATTTGGAGGCATCTCCATTTTCAATTAGAAGGTTGATTACAGGAAGAGGGAGTTTATCTGAAGCGGCTGAGCATTTTGATCTTTATAAGTAAGTAAGAGTACAGGACTAGAAATTGTATTAGATCTAAAAAAATAAGTTATGTTAAAAAGACTTTTCATTTATTTGTGGTTTATTTTGACTATTTCATGTGTACAAAAAGTAATCGAAAGCAGTAAATTATCCTATCTTATAAACAGTCATAGCCCATATCAGTTCCCTTTTCTCAGTGAGGACCTCTAACCCCTAAGTCACCCACCTTGCTAAACAAGCTAGCTAGCTAGTGTTAGTGTTAGCTTGTGACATAGTGTTTTCTATGCTAACAGTACCTGGCCCAGCCAGGCCTCGCTCGCTCTTCTCCCTCTTGTGCAAATAAAGTGACTTCTGGTTCCAAGAAAAACATGACGGCAACGGTCAAAATGTCAAACTCGAGGCTTCAAAACATCACAGTGAGAACGTCTCTCGCAGTCCCTGGGATGTAAGTACAGCGCACCACGTGAAGTCAGACAGTCAGGCTTGTTTACGTCATAGATGAAATGGCGGTCAATAAAAACAACATACAAGTTGAAACGTAAAAGAACACACGTAACACAACTAAATATTAACGTGGGCGTCAGGCAGGACCAGGGCAACAGCCAGATTCATGATCCAGACGTAACCTTTAATAGTGGCAACCTGCAAGATGAGAGACACAAAAACTCTGGGGATGATGCCCCGGATACTGACTTAGTAACATGTATTTCAGGGACAAGAATCCATACAGATAGAGAGGAAGAGGAGGAGAGAGAGACAGAGAAAGTTAGAGGAGAGAGGTATAAGTCCCTGGCAATCTAAGCCGAAAGCAGCATAACTTGGTCCAAGGCAAGCCTGAGCAAGCCCTAACTATAAGCTTTATCAAAAGGAAAGTCTTTAGCCTGCTCTTAAATGGAGAGAGGGTGTCTGCCTCCCGAACACAAACTGGGAGTTGGTTCCACAGTAGAGAAGCTTGATAGCTGAAGGCTCTGGCTCCCATTGTACTTTTGTATACTCGAGGAAACACAAGCAACCCTGCACTCTGGGAGCACAATGCTCTTTTTTATCTTAAAGAGCTCATTGTACCTTTTAGCTCAATTGTAGCCTAACGATTAAGGTAAGGAGAATGATTTTACATTCTATTCTGGATTTTACCAGGAGCCAGTGCAGAGCAGCTAATACAGGAGCATCCATCCATCCATCTTCAACCGCTTATCTGGGGTCGGGTCGCGGGGGCAACAGCTCCAGCAGGGGGCCCGAAACTTCCTTTTCCCGGGCCACGTTGACCAACTCTGACTGGGGGACCCCGAGGCGTTCCCAGGCCAGTGTGGAGATATAATCTCTCCACCTTGTCCTGGGTCTTCCCCGTGGTCTCCTCCCAGCTGGCTGTGCCTGGAACACCTCCCTAGGGAGGCGCCCAGGGGGCATCCTTACCAGATGCCCGAACCACCTCAACTGGCTCCTTTCTACCTAAAGGAGCAGCGGTTCTACGCCGAGCTTCTCTCGGATGACTGAACTCCTCACCCTATCTCTAAGGGAGAAGCCAGCCACCCTTCTGAGAAAACCCATTTCGGCCGCTTGTACCCGTGATCTCGTCCTTTCGGTCATGATCCAACCTTCATGACCATAGGTGAGAGTAGGAACGAAGATAGACCGGTAGATCGAGAGCTTTGCCTTCTGGCTCAGCTCTCTTTTCGTCACAACGGTGCGGTAAAGCGAGTGCAATACCGCGCCCGCTGCTCCGATTCTCCGGCCCATCTCCCGCTCCATTTTCCCCTCACTCGTGAACAAGACCCCTAGGTACTTGAACTCCTTCACTTGGGGTAAGGACTCATTCCCTACCCGGAGTAGACAATCCACCGGTTTCCTGCTGAGAACCATGGCCTCAGATTTTGAGGTGCTGATCCTCATTCCAACCGCTTCACACTCGGCTGCGAACCGATCCAGTGAGTGCTGAAGGTCACAGGCTGATGATGCCATCAGGACCACATCGTCTGCAAAGAGCAGCGATGAGATCCCAAGCCCACCAAACTGCAACCCCTCCTCCCCCCGACTACGCCTCGATATCCTGTCCATGAATACCACAAACAGGATTGGTGACAAAGCGCAGCCCTGGCGGAGGCCAACACCCACCGGGAACGACTCCGACTTACTGCCGAGAACCCGGACACAACTCTTGCTTTGGGCGTACAGGGATTGGATGGCCCTCAAAATCGCCCCCCTCACCCCATACTCCCGCAGCACCTCCCACAGTATCTCCCGGGGGACCCGGTCATACGCTTTCTCCAGGTCCACAAAACACATGTAAACCGGATGGGCATACTCCCAGGCCCCCTCCAGGATCCTTGTGAGAGTGAAGAGCTGGTCCGTTGTTCCACGGCCAGAACGGAATCCGCATTGTTCCTCTTCAATCTGAGGTTCGACTATCGGCCGAACCCTCCTTTCCAGCACCTTGGAGTAGACTTTACCCAGGAGGCTGAGCAGTGTGATACCCCTGTAATTGGCACACACTCTCTGGTTCCCCTTTTTATACAGGGGAACCACCACCCCGGTCTGCCACTCTTTAGGCACTGTTCCCGACTTCCACGCAATGTTGAAGAGACGTGTCAGCCACGACAGCCCCTCCACACCCAAAGCCTTCAACATTTCTGGACGGATCTCATCAATCCCCGGGGCCTTGCCACTGTGGAGTTGTTTGACTACCTCAGTGACTTCCACCAAGGAAATTGCTGATGATCCCCCATAATCTTCCAGCCCTGCCTCTATCAAAGAGGGCGTATTAGTCGGATTGAGGAGTTCCTCAAAATGCTCCTTCCACCGCCAGTTGAGGTCAACAGTGTTCCATCCCTGCTGTAAACAGCTTGGATGGTTCCCCGCTTCCCCCTCCTGAGGTGCCGGACAGTACGCCAGAAGCACTTTGGTGCCGACCGAAAGTCCTTCTCCATGGCTTCTCCGAACTCCTCCCACACCCGCTGCTTTGCCTCTGTCACGGCCGAGGCCACTGCCCTTCGGGCCTGTCGGTACCTTGCAACCGCCTCTGGAGTCCCACGTGATAACATATCTCGGAAGGACTCCTTCTTCAGTCGGATGGCTTCCCTGACGACCGCGGTCCACCACGGTGTTCGAGGGTTACCGCCCCTTGAGGCACCTAAGACCTTGAGGCCGCAGGCTCCCGCCGCAGCTTCAGCAATGGAAGCTTTGAACATTGATCACTCAGGCTCAATGCCCCCAACCTCCACAGGGATGCCAGAGAAACTCCGCCGGAGGTGTGAGTTAAAGGTCTCTTGGGTATGGGCCTCCTCCAGACGTTCCCAGTTCACCCGCACTACCCGTTTGGGCTTACCAGGTCTGTCCAGACTCTTCCCCCACCCCCTGACCCAACTCACCACCAGATGGTGATCAGTTGACAGCTCCGCCCCTCTCTTTACCCGAGTGTCCAAAACATGCGGCCTCAGATCAGATGATACGATTACAAAATCGATCATCGATCTTCGGCCTAAGGTGCTCTGGTACCATGTACACTTATGAGCATCCTTATGTTCGAACATGGTGTTTGTTATGGACAGCCCATGTCTAGCACAGAAGTCCAATAACAAACAACCACTCGGGTTGAGATCAGGGAGGCCGTTCCTCCCAATCACGCCTCTCCAGGTGTCTCCATCGTTGCCCACGTGCGCGTTGAAGTCTCCCAGTAGAACTATGGAGTCCCCTACTGGAGCCCCCAAGAGGACTCCATTCAGGGTCTCCAAGAAGGCCGAATACTCTGAACTGCTGTTCGGTGCATATGCACAGACAACAGTCAGAGTTTTCCCCCCCATAACCCGTAGGTGTAGGGAGGCGACCCTCTCGTCTACCGGGGTGAACTCCAACGTAACGGCACTCAGCCGGGGATTTGTGAGTATCCCCACACCCGCCCGGCGCCTCACACCCTGAGCAACTCCAGAGAAGAATAAGGTCCAACCCCTATCCAGGAGTACGGTTCCAGAACCGAGACTGTGCGTAGAGGAGAGCCCAACCAGATCTAACTGGTAGCGCTCCGCCTCCCGCACAAGCTCCGGCTCTTTCCCCCACAGAGAGGTGACGTTCCACGTCCCCAGAGCCAGCCTTTGCCGCCCAGGTCTGGTCCGTCGAGGTCCCCGGCCTTCACTGCCACCCGTCTGGCAATGTACCCGACCCCAACGGTTCTTCCTGCGGGTGGTAGGCCCACATGATGGAGAGGGGGGGGTGCCACGTTGGTTCTTCGGGCTATGCCCGGCCGGGCTCCGTGGCAAACCCGGCCACCAGGCGCTCGTTGACGGGCCCCCCTTCCAGGCCTGGCTCCAGAAGGGGGCCCCGGGCTTCGTCCGGGCAGGGTCACACCTCCTCTTTTTTGATGTTGCATTGGGGTTCTTGAACCATTCTTTGTCTGGCCCCTCGCCTGAGACCAATTTGCCATGGGAGACCCTACCAGGAGCACTAGGCTCCCGACAACACAGCCCTCAGGTTCATAGGAGCACCCAAACCCCTCCACCACGGTAAGGTGATGGTTCTCGGAGGGGTAATACAGGAGCAATATGATCCTTTTTTACAGGAGCAATATGATCCTTTTTTCTAGTTCCTGTTAAAACATTTTCCACAGCATTTTGGATCAACTGAAGAGTTTTAAGGGATTTTTTGGGACAATTTAATAAAAAGGAATTTATATAATCCAGCCTTGAAGAACACATTTATGGACCAATTCTTCTGCATTGATTTGTTCCTTATTTTTGCAATGTTACGTAGATGGAAGAAGGCAGTCGTTGAAACGTATTTTAAGTGGAAGTTAAAGGACATATCCTGATAAAAAATAATGCCGAGATTACTTACGGTGGTGCTGGATACCAAGTTATTTGCAATCCAGAGAAACTATGTCATTCGAAAATGTGTTTCGGAGGCGTTTGGGGCCAAGTAAAATAACTTAAGTTCTGTTTGTGTTTACCATCAAAAAGTTGCAGGTCATCCAAGATTTTATGTCCTTAAAGCATGCTTGAAATTTAGCTAATTGGTTAGTTTCATCTGGCTTGATCAAAAGATATAATTGGGTATCATCTGCATAACAATAAAAGTTTATGGGGTGACATTGGTCCGCTAGCCAGTACACATTAGAACAGTACAGTTAGTGAGGTCACATTAGAACAGTACCATTAGTGAGGTCACTTTAGTGAGGTAGCATTGGAACATTACAAATAGTGAGGTCACATTAGAACAGTACAGTTAGTGGGGTCACAATAGAACAGTACCATTAGTGAGGTCACATTAGAACAGTACCATTAATGAGGTCACATTAGTGAGGTCACATTGGAACAATACCAATAGTGAGGTCACATTAGAACAGTACAGTTAGTGAGGTCACAT
>CALSBV010012181.1:1789330-1810435 GCA_943590825.1 Bovichtus diacanthus | reverse complement strand
GGGGGAGGAGGTGGCAGCTTGCTGTGAGGGTTTAGCTGTTGAGTTTTGTGTTTCTTTGCTTCAATTTCAAATTGATGTTATCAGTTCATGTTATTGCACTTTTTGTGTTTTGTGTTTTGCATGATTTAGTATTCCACTTCAATAAAGTCGGAGAGTTCACAAAGTTACGTAGGAGGAGATTAGGAAAGATACGCAAACCCATTACCTGAGGTTCCCAAAGCCTTTCTTATACTCGGCCCAGGTGCGATTGAAGCTGACAGACCCATCAACCCGTTGCTGTATCACGGTCCATCCACCTCCAAAGGACTCCATGTCACAGAAGACCTCAAATGTGCCATTGCGGGGATCAGGGGTCACGCGATACACACCGTTCTTCCTTGCCTCCAGCACATTGTAGTCTGAACAGTCCCGAGGTGCTAAGATGACTGCTGGGAGATAAATAAAAAGGGGTGGGGGTTGAAGGGGACGTTACTGGATGATGTAATCCTTTCACTTTGCTCTTGTGTTTTTTTCTCTGCCAACCAAGATACTGTAATAGAAGGCTGAGCCTGAGGCTGAGGAAGACTGGAGAAAGGAAAAGAAAATGCGACAAGTTAGCAGGAAATCCAGCTTTTAACCATTGTGGAAGTTCTCATTTCTGCATTAATTTCCGGGGCACTCTATTGTCTGATAGTCTGTTCTCTACCCAACCTGTTACCGTACTATTCCAAAATTACTCGTGTGGATCAAACATAAATTCAGCAAGTCATCAAGCATAAAACCGAGTACTTTGCATGTCTTTCCGTAAGCACTTGATAACTCTAGCCTATCCTCAGCTTCTCAACATGATGTCCCCTTTCTGGAAATCACATGCAGGACTCCAACATAAAAGAAAGTAAATGAAAGGATAGGGGCCCCTGTTAAAGGATAAAAGTCAGTGACCTTCTCCTGTGCTGCACCACGGGCCCATTTCAAACAGCTCCACAACTTTCTAAGATTTTTCCCCCTATTTTTCTAAAATATCTTCCCATTAATTTCTGTAACTGTTGCTCCTGTCTCCTGTGTCGCGCTGCAGGCTGCTGACCTCATCCAAAACCAATGTCCAAAGGCCCCCGTCAGTTAGCATTTGGGAATTGAAAGGAACAGACTTGTCAAAACGTGGGAAAGTGTTAAACTGGATTAGAGAGACGTAACCCCTCCCAGCGCGTTCGGCACCTGGGGCCTAAATCCTCCTGACATTGGGCAGGCAGCATGTGAACCCATACCGAGTTTGTTTGACGCAGTCCACTGCTGATACAGTTTTGTCATACTGTTAAATCTGTTTGGTGTCTTGGTAGATTACAATAGAGCAAAGGTAGGGGGGGAGACCTACTGATTACACAGGTTTCTCGAAAAACAGAAAGGGGAAATCTAAAACGAATGGAGTGGAGAAATGTGCTTCTTCTCAGTACTGGTTCTATGAGAAGGTATTTCTTACTAGTTCATGGTGCCCAAAATAAAAGCGCTGTTCATGTCTTTCGGTTGCTTTGACTCTGCAGCCTTCTTATATATTTTCCTGCCACAATACGAAGAACACTTTGTGTGCAAAATGGCTGCCAAACGGTAGATCACAGCATTCGGAAAGCAGTGTTGGAGTCGAGCAGGAGCTTTGAAAGATGTATCCTTGTCACGTTAACGCCTCTCTCCGCACTTGGCATTCAGAGTATTGTACTGTAAATCTTTTCAGTGTCTCCTTCACTTTAAGTGACTGTAGTTTCTCCACTTCACATTTCCCTCTCCTTATTGGTCACCATCTGTCTGCAGCCAGTATCCATAGGCAGACAAGAGCCATCTCATCACGCTACCTCTGGCACTGTACCTGACCTAAATAACTCTAATATCAGCCACTTACTGATGTGACTGTTGGCTGATTGGCTGTCTGACTGTGTGTTGAGTGATATGAATGGTTAGTTGTGTGGCTGAGGGATTTTACCGTCTTCTTGCTAACTTGCTAACCTCTATTTTAAAAGTGGCTGTGCTTTTATAGATGACTGCTTGGACCAACCTCACCGCATTGCCCGTTTGGCTGACTGCACATGGATAAATGATTGGCATGAAAGGAAGACAACTCTGTTATCAAGGAAGCATGCTCCGTGACAACCAGTAGTCCGCTTGTGTATCCAAAGTGATGCTATAATCTTTCCCAACCAAAATGGCTTAAGTAGAACTGTCTGTTTTGACAGAAAGAAAACTGGAATCCAAAAGAAACACCCTTCCTTTTAGGAAGTTGTGTGTCACCACATTGCAGACAAGCAGTCCCTGACAGCAAACTGGGCATCCATTATTTGTTCATAATTGAGTAAATGTAGCTGAACAGTAACATGAATTGCTATCTGCTCACCTCAAGTTCCTAATACGTCTTACACCAGTGAAAGTGAAGATTAGTGCTTGCAGCCGGAGTGGGAATTGGCAAAGAGGGCGAAAGAAATGCTTACAGCACTGAGCTGTGAGCAATGAAAGCATCTTGACAAACGTAGTTAATCTTGCTTGATGGTGAAACTGCAATTCTAAACTGGCCTAAAATGCGTGAGTAATGTATTCCAGTGTTTTAGTTGTGTGTTCCTCATCAGCCACTGTCTTATTGAGCTTGGAACAAAGTAGTTTAGATTAAGGGATGAAAAAGGTTAGAAAAATGTATTTTTCTGAACAGCCTTAGATGCTTATTTTTTTCCTAAACTCACTGAGTGTAAATGTTTGAACTGTGTGGTGTAGCCTAATGAGCTGCACCAGTGTGGCTGGTTTGTAAATCCCTGTTTATGTGTTAGTGCTTGTTAACATTTGCGCGCCAAAGATCCATGACTACAGCTCCGGTCTAGATAAAAATTCACATCCGTCTCATATGACATCTCCTCAGATTGATATAATCTGAAGACGATGTCACCGTAGGTCTGCTTGCATGTCTTGCTTTGGATGAAAACAGAACGTAAATTTGGTTTATGCAAAACTTAAGCTACAATATCGCAGCTGTATATTTTATTCAGGAGTCAGGGGAACCATTTAGCCATGAATTGCTAAGCACCGTGATAAACAACTGCAAAAGTGTTCATAGTAAATAGAGGGCATAGTAATTCAGCGTCTGGTTTTAGTATTTTAGGTATTAAGATACTTCACACTGGAATGGTATTGGTGGGAGATCTGGAAAGTAACTTTCAGATCAAATTGTGAAGCATGTTTTTTTGAATGTGGTGTATCACTTGAGTTAAATGGTAAAAACACCAATTGTTTATACTCATGTTGTGAAACTGCAAAAGTATTATCATTGCATTTTGGTCCTTGGTAACAACAGCTGTTTTCTGTCTGCTTCTTTTGGATTCACTTCAGACACCATCAGGCATTACTTCGTAACTTGAGGTTGCATAATTTGCCGGATCTTGAGTTTAACATAACATATTGATGTATAAATACAAGTGTTACTGACCCTGTGTGCCATCCGTTACTAATGTTGGGAAATCCGCCCACATTGCTTCTTGTGGTGTTGTCAAGAGATAATGAGAGCTAGTTGTTTTATGCAGGAATGAGCACTCAAGAGCATGACCTCCAGAGGAAGAGGGGGGTAAGGTACCGGGGAAAGGGGATTAGAGAGAGACAGAGACGGGGAAAGTTGAGGCAAGAGAAGAAGTGAAAAAGAGTGGAGATATGAAGGGGAAATGGAGCGATGCAGAGCAAATAGATAGAGAATAAATGTATGTGAGAGAGGACAGGATTGAAGGAGAGTTTGAAGGAGAAATAAGCAAGTTTAGGGGAGGAAGAAAACACTGGAAGAGAGAAAGTTGGGATTCCCTTCACACCGCTGTCCCAGCTAATCTACTTAGAAATAAGCTCACATCTGTTTTCCACATAAAAGCCCCAATATAATGTCACATGCACTCATGCAATATCGGGAAATTATTCAGTTTCAGTCTGAAAAGAGGCCAGCATTTCAGCTGTGCCTTCATCCAAATAAGCTTGTACATGTAAAGTAGAATGTTTGTTATGCTTCGCTAGTTTTCAATCCCTACTAATAAGATTTTACATGGTCTCCATAATGAGGCTCTACTAGTCTCTGCACTTCCTCTTTACATAATTTAACCTGTATCTAGTAACTGATGCCTTTTTTTTTGTTGTTTTAAAAAAAAATGAAAAATGTCACACTAACGTAGGCACCAAGTATCTGTCTTATTTCCTTCCATTTTTAAGTTTCTGTATATGGAGAGGAGTGGAATGTTAAGGCACTTGAACTAGATATACTGTATAAGAGGTCATTTGAATTCTTACTTTGACCGTATGTGTCATATTGCTACACTCATGTACAATATGACTCAACCTAAAGCTATTTTGCTATGTGGTCATTTTTGTCATGGCTGCACTTAGCCGACTGAGGCTCTGCTATAGTAATGTAGTGGACATGTGAAGCTCTTCTATAGACCCTCACTGTAGCATGGTATCAAGGTGGTTCCTCTTCTCATGATTTTACGTAATGTTCGTCATATCGGTAATAGAGAAGGCATGTCGATCACAACAAAGCACGTTGTGTAGACGTCAATGACATTGTCAGTCTGCAAGATTTCACTTCCCATTTCCCAGAAAGGAAAGGCCTCATTGGGTGAAGGTGACCACCCAGAGTTTGGTTGTTTGTAGTGATAACAAGTCGCCATGTTCACTTAGGCATGATTGAATAGATCCCATGCCAAAGAATTCACCTCAAACTGCTGGCCGTGTCTCGTGTGTGCTGGAATATCATTACAATAACAACATCTGCGGTGACTTTAAGGGAATAGAAAAGAAGAGAGAGGGCTTATTGATCATGCAAGGATTGCAAAAAAAATAGAATACATGAGAAGAGACATCTTGGAATAGCAAAGATGGAACAGAATGAAATATACCACAATAGAAACACAAGGGGTTTGCAGTCAAAAGAGAATACATGTATAGTAAATAGCCGAGAAGATGTAGAGGGCTTTCAAATGACGGTGTAAGATAAAATAGAACAAAATCAAAAAGATGGGAGAAAAAGATTGGCGCATTCAAAACAGTGGGGAAAAAAAGAAAAAAGAATGCTGCCAAAGTAATTTTTGTGAAAGCGGGCTTACACTGAGGGGTGTTCTGTACTGCACATTGGGAAGTGCAGGTGGAGCTGAGTTTGTTGACCACTCCAGTGATGTTCTCCACCCGTCTGTCCACTATAGCCTGAACGTTGTCCATGTTGAGCAGGTTCAGCCCCTCCAGACGACCCTGCATAGCGGAGATCTGGCTCCTGGCATTGCGCAGGCTGGCTGACATCCTATTCATTTTCACCTGGGAAGGGCCAGAGCGGGGGGAAGAAAATTATATCTGCGCACAGAATACAAAGCAGGTGGATTACTGTCACCAGCCTCCTTCATTGTTTAACCAGCCAATTTCAATTTCAGAATAGAAACGAGTCTATGGGATATTTGGCCGCCTGCCAAAGTGGCTGTAAGAGTCAACAAACTTACCAGACAGAAAGAATTTACCGCCATTTCGCTGGTGTCTGACACTTCCCCCCCCCTGTTTACAGTATCAGGAATTTTCCCTGGTGGATTGGTGCCAGGTTGGACTTTAAAGGTCTTTTAACATCTGGCCAGTTTACATTCCAGCTGGATACATTTGACTGGGCAAATTTAGGTGACTTTGTTCTTAGAACAGCACATTCTCGTTTAGTTTGTACAGATCTGTGTCACCAAAATCTTCACAAAGCTGATAATGATACTGGCTTACAGTGAATTTACATGGCTTTGATGGAAATACAGAAATTGGTGCAGTGCCACAATTGCATTGTCTGTACAGACCTCAAAATTCTGTTGAAATGTTAAAGAACGTGTGCGGATTTTACAAAGTTGCCGATGCCAAAACTATTGATTATACTAATTTAGATTAGGCTGTCAAAGCTCTAAACTTTTCAGTCAGTCACAAGAAGATTGTCTGAATGCTGTATACCCAGAGGGTTCATCTTTGCATTGACGTGTATTTGTAAAAAAAATAGCGTTCATTCCTTGGTAAAAAAAAAATCATCCTGCATTTAAAAAAATTGTCTCTTTTTTTTTTTTTTGTGAGACTGAACTGCGCCTCTTACCTGCATCTCCTGCATAGTGCTTGGGCTCGGTGTAATTTTCCCAAAAATAGAACCATGCCCCAGTCCAGCAACGTCCACAGTAGCTCCAGAGACCCCATCTCCCCTCTCCTCTTGGCTGGACCCACCTTGCACGTCCTGTCCTGTCGGGTCCAGTCTCACTTCTTCCCCAGCATCCCTCTGCGTCTGTCCCTGGTCAGCTTGCTGATGTCCAAACGCTCCACTGCCCCGTGCCCCACGGCACTCCTGGCACGCGCTCTTCAGCTTGTTCACCACCTCCTTTAGGCTCTGCAGCTCCTTCATCGTCTTCTCCAGCAGCCTGAACTGCTTGGGCAGCTGGATGGTGAAGGGAGGCAGGGTGAGCTGGTAGGGACAGTCCTCCCCCTCCTCTGCCCCGGCCCCAGAGCTCCCACACTGGCCTGTGGGTCTCAGTTTAATGGGGCAGGAGGTAGGAGTCCCAGATTCAGATCCCAAAGAAAAGGGTCCTCTAGAGTCCCATCTCTGGTGTGAGTTGACGGGGAAGTCCGCTGCCCGGCTGGTGCGCGGCATCAGGGTGGCTGTGAGCAGGAGACTGGCATAAACGCAAAGCACAATTGTCCTCATTTTTCTGTGTGAGATTTGTGAAGGAGAAATAAGTGTGTGTCAAGTGAAAGTGTCTGCAACTGCCTCTGATGTGAACTCAAAGTGTCTGAATGCGAATAGTGGTGTGTGTGAGTGTCTGTCTGTGCCTGCAGCTGCAAGATTGTAAGTATAGGAGTATGTGAATGTATGTCCAGGATCCTATATTGGTTTTAGAGTGTATGTGTGTATGAGCACAGCCTGCAGGAGGGAGAGCTCGGGGGGACTGCCGCTGCCTCAGATAGCTGTGTCATTAATATCAGGACGAGTGAGGGAGGGAGGGAGGGAGGGAGAGAGAGAGAGAGAGAGAGAGAGAGAGAGAGAGAGAGAGAGAGAGGGAGAGGGAGCTGAGTGTGAGAGGATGGGAGGAGCAGTACTATTGCGTAATGCAAAACACCATATCAGCAGCATTGTGAAAAACCACAGAGATGCAGACAGATTCTGGGAGTGGGGGAGAGAGAAAGAAAGAGGGGGAGGAAAGAGAGGCAGGAGCGGACGTAGAGAGTGAAGGTATGTCCCTGCTGTCAGCGCATAGTGCCGTCCTGCCTCACTCTGAAGTCTGCTCATTTCCCTGAAGAGTGAAATGACTCGACTAATGTTAGGGGGATGTTTTTTTCACGCTATGTTGTTTTGTGATTTTTGGATGTCCCAAGCACAAATTTTAAACGCCAGTTCGGATTCCAAAGAAATTGTCAAATCCAGTTTCAAATTAGGCTCAGGTCGGCACAAAAAATTAAAAATTCATGGCTAGCCAGCATCAGCAGTGAAGAGGTTGTTCCAATTACAATTTGTGGTGTTGGAACTAAAATGAGCAGTGAGGAACTGTTTTACTGTTATTTGTTGTTAGAGTCTGCAGGTTGGTAGCTTTGCCTGCTAACTTATAGGCAATAAGCACTGTAGCTCAGGCTTTCTTTGGTTCTGTTGGTGTGAGCTTTGTTGTAGCTTGGTCTCCTCTCAGGACAACTTGGTTGGCTTGGTGAGCCTTTGTTTAGAGGAACCTTTAGGTCTACTACTTTGGTTTAGCGCTTGTGTTGATTCCAGTTTTGTGTGCATTTGGTAGGTGGATTTTTGTAAAGGCAGAGGATCTTGAACTATGCTTTGTCTGGCTGCAGGCCACTTTGTTGGACAATTGTGATTCACACATTCCGAGATCGACATTTTGTTCTTAAGGAGGTGGGGTTGAACCTGCTGAACATACACTGTTTTATGTTCATTTCTTTTCTGTGTTCCTGCAACACCGTATTTTGGGTGCTGTGTTCCATTGTGCAGTGGCCTTACAATAAGTCACTTAGGTGCTGCAGTGTCCAATGCAATAGGTAACGCACAAACCAATTACAATTTCCATACGTTTACTATTTGCTCTTTGCTTGTTCATTTTCTTATTGTCTCATTTTTATCAAACCTTTTATTTATACAGGTAATCTCATTGAAACACAGGGTATCATTCTCAGGAGAGACCTGGTCCAGACACTACAGCAATACGACACAAAGTTAAGGACAAAATAGAGCACAAGTGCCAGAGTGAAAGTTTAAAACTTTGTACAAGAGCAAACCCCCCACAGGCACTCTCTCTAGATTTTCTTAGAAGTTGTTTAAAAAATCCAAGAGGGGAATCGTACTGGACGGCTTCAGTTCCTTCTACAGCTTGATCCAGGTTGAGGGGGCCGAGTGAGAGAAGGCCTTCTTACCAGATTCTGTGCGGTGAGAATAGTGAAGCCCTGGCGAAGTGTAGAATATGGCAGCACTGTTTGCGTGACATGTTCTTAATAAAGTTATACCAGTGCAAAAAAATCCCCGTAGTCAAGAGAAGGCAAGAAAGTGGGAGCTACAAGCAGCTTCCTGGCATTAAAGGAGAAACAGGATTTGTTCCTAAAAAAAAAAAAGAAGCCCTTTTTTAATTTCCTTAAAAGATTATCAATATGAAATTTGAAATAAAGGTTTTTTATCAATTGTGAAGCCTGAATATTTATTTTTTGCAAACAGATATTTTAAGTGTATTGCATCGAGGTAGAACATCATCAATCACACAGTTAGGGAGCTTAACTAAATTCGATTCACTGCTATGCTACCTGCAGACGTCATGCCCAGCGTTTGAAAAAGTGTACACACCAAAATAAACACAAAGGCGAACAAACGGTTAAATGGCTCTTACACATTGCATTCTACATTTATTGCATGGACTTCCATCTTGTCACATTCCCTGAGCCAGTTTGTGACTGTAACTTTTTTTTTGGGGGGGGGGGTTTACAAGGCTTACTCGGAATGTTGCAGATTAAGCAAAATAATAAATATTCCCTGAATACCGATCAACAATATTGAGCGCCTGCCAGTACTCTGTCTTGATTCGATATTTAATTTTACCTACGTAATGAAGGTGCAGATGGAACAATTAACTCAGGATAGAATAGATATTTTCCTGTGTCATGTAAGGAAAGTTAGAACTTAAATTAAACAGCCTTCAATCTTCTTAGGTCTCAACAATCAACAAGTGATTTCAAACCAACAGCAGCAGGTACACTTGAAATAAGAGCTGTAAATAACGACTTTTTACAAAAAAACAAACACTTGTCTGTCAGTGTGGATATCATTCATTGAAATGGCTGGCTGCGCTTTATTTTGTGCTGCTTAATGCTTCTCTTGCGTCGAGCAGCGTGTGGAATAGGTTGTCGTTTTTTAATGAAGGGAAATGGGACATTTTGGTAGCACAAAGAAAGAAATGTCCCCCCCTTAAAAACCAGATGATCTCAAGGTGCTTATACTGATATCAGTACATTTTTAGAAAACTTTCTCAGGACATCCTTAAGAACTTTATTTCCCCCACCCTGGCGTTTCCAAGTGGTATTATTGTTGGCTGTACTGTCGCAAAGACAATCAGATCCATTTTGATCCAGCAACTACCAACAACACAGGACACACTGCATTTTGTTTTCCACAGTTGTGTATCACCGTCCACCATTTGCACTACTGGGGATAGTAACTGCAAAGAACTTACATTGATACTCTTTGGTAACTGGAGATAGCTGCTCATAGCTACAGAGGAAAAGAAAAGCGCTGTCCACTTCCTGTTTTGGTTGCGTAATGGTTGACGTACTTCCTTTTTGCTGTAAGTCCAGCCTTTTTTTTGGGAGATCGTACCTGGTGGTAGACAGAATGGCATTAATGCAGATGGTGTCATTATTCTATAGCCATTACATTGAGCATTGTTGGCTTGGGAACCGAACGGTCGGCAGTTCAAGTCCCCAAACGCACCAAGTATGGCGTGTGGACTGGTACCTTGAGAGGTACCAGTCCACCTCCTGGGCAATGCCGAGGTGTCCTTGAGCAAGGCACCAGACCCCCACACTGCTGCCCAAGTGCTGATAATATATAATTACTGAGCTCCTAATACTAGGATGGGTTAAATGCAGTGTCTAAATTTTGCTGTGTACATGTGTGTGAGCATTAAAAGAGGATTCAAATTTCCATTGTTCCAGTATATCACGTGATTCATAACCATGGGTCATGTAATTGGATTTTTATTTCTGTGTCACTTCTCCAGAAATACGACATGCACATGACGTCTCATGCAGAGAAGTGACACAGTTTCGGATAATTGATTTCATCTACCGAAGTGGCTTTCAGCCTCGATGGAGGAACCCGCCAGAAAGGAAAATATTACAGTGTAAAACTTCTACTTACAAAGTGATTCAATCGCTGTAGGCTCAACTCCAGTTCAAACAGTCAATACAAGGACATGAAGGTAGAAGATACACACAGAGAGGGATGGTAGTTCTCTCCATTACACAGTGGAATCCAGTGCTGTGCCCCGTGGTCATTATTCTTTTCCCTGCGGGTGCAGAGATATATGGGCCCACAGGTTCTTTTTTGTTACACACTTCACATACCTGCTGCACCGCACACTCATATTACTGGAAGGCTTATTGCTGCTCTGTAGTACAGATCACGTGCTCGGGGAGTAGACGGACAGGTATGCGTGTCCATGTGGCTGCATAAATATCTTCCAGTGATTGTCTCTATCTCACTTCAAAGATGGTCTGCCACATGCAAGCCTTATGCAGCCAGCCCATAAAAGCCTCCAATAACCGATACCGCTAAAGATGAGTCTTGACGCCAGAGTTGGAGAGGCTGCCCAAAACCGCTTCAGGCCGCTTCTCTTGAATAAATGCCCATTGTGTGGCCAGGATGTCTGTCGCATCGCTGGTATGTCATCTACGTTGCTGAAAAAGGAACATTGACCGTATTTGATGTGATTTTGAAATGAGTTCATATTAAATTACATGACCAGTTGCTGTTAAAGAGATCAATCCGGACCAGATGACCCACTTACCATTTCAAGATGCCAGAGTGAGAGATTTAACCGTACTTAAAGTGTTTGAAACGCAGATTGTGAAATACTCGTCAGGGTGTTTCGCTTGTAGTGGCGTGACCTTGTGGGCCTGCTAATGCAAACTCACAAAAAAAAACCATCTGAATAAACCATGTTAACGAGAGCCCTAATCTACATGATTCACAACATTCATATCTCTGTCCTTTCAGCCCTTGGAACGTGGTCCGGCACTTGCGAACACATTTGACAATAGCCAGATAAACAATATAATGGAATGAATCTAAACACATAATCGGCTATCCCTAATGTTTGAAGTCGGGGTGAGTTATCAGTGTGTGTGTGTGTGCGTGTGTGTGTGTGTGTGTGTGTGTGTGTGTGTGTACATAATCAGAGCGTTTGTGTGTGTTCATTGGTGTTAGATTACCTGCTACACAGTCCGACCTGAGATATCCTCAATTCTGCAGCTCAGACAAGGCTATCCCTCATTACTCCCCGCTCAGCCAACCTGGCTCCGAAGATAAGGGGGAACAACACTGACCCTCTGTTTCTATCACTGTTTACACACACAGAACCACGTCTCCACAGAGAGAAATTTAACAACAACTCTTAGTGATAATTTTTTCCTTTTTTGCAACACTGTTGACCTGATATCCTTCTCTTCGCTGTTTCCTTTTTGCCAAGGTTTCACAGCTGTGTATCTTTTTTTTTATCAACTTTTTAAACACATCCAGGGTGTTAATAATGGTACCTGTAATCTAAATAACCTATCGTTATATAGTCGCCATGATTTTTCTTCTCCTTTGGAGATCGCAGATAGCTCAGGGGTTTGTTTTTCATCCTGATTGTGATAGGCCGTTCTGATACCGTGATATCTGCTGTGATGATTAAGGTTTTATTCAGCCAGGCTTAAGTTAAATCGTCTTGCAGACATCAGGGAGTTGGGCTTTGTTGTGGTCGATCACACTTTGAGTCCAGGCAGAAAAGAGCAGTAACAGAAAAAAAAGTTCTGACTGTTATGAAATTTGAAACTCTTTTGGAGTCTCTAATGATTTAGTTTTCAACTTCTGGAACTTAATTGTGTCACTAAACAATGTTACAAAAGAGCTTACTTGTCAGAATTGTATCTGGTTCAAAACAATATGATCCTATCAAATATTCTGTCCGGGGAGAAATGGTAGCAAGACACTTCCACAGAATGTGAGATATCGATCTTTTAATATCTTAGCTTTTATACTGGCAGCCTTGGGTCAGACCAAAGACTTTGAGATGGTGCAACATGAGCTGGCAGACCCATGCAGGAAGATCTGTTGCCAACTTTTAGCTGTATGAAGCCAAACCGTTTAGGACGGCTGTAATGTATGGCTGTAGCTGGACTGTTCAGGTGTGGATGGGGGGGGGGGGTTTAAAAACCCAGCCACCAATCTTATGCTGATGCGAGTTTGGAAATGTTGGTTACACACACAAGAATTACTATAAATTAGGGATGCACTATGATATCGGCACGTCGGCTGATAAAGGCTTTAAAATTAAATATCGGCATCGGCCCGGAATGAACATTTCTGCCGATATGACAGAATGGTAAATGACGCTTTAATTATGCTGTTACAAGTAGCTCGTTGGTAGCTCAGAGAAAAGGCAGTGCAGATTGAAGCAAGTTTAAAAAAAAAAAATGTATTTAAATGATTGTATAATGACCTCCTATTGTTTTTCTTCTATTAATTCATATATATTATTCATATATTATTGAGTTCAAGCAACAGTCTGTAATGTATGTGTACTGATTAAGAGTAGGCATAATAATATTAATAATTAATTCCATTATAGGAGAAACTTGATGTTCCCTGCAATTATGTGGAATTAGTTTTTGCAAAAACGGTATCGCAAATAGCCAAAGTTAGTTGGAAGATTTCAGCAAATCAGATATCTGCAAAAATCCAATATTATGCATCCCTATTATCAACTATAAATAATCAATTATATTGCGTACTACCTGCAAATTCTTCCTTACACGTTGTGTTTTCATATCCATATGGTTTGTAATATTTCTGTTTTAATGCTCCTCAGTTGTTGTCATTGGGCAAAATCAGCCAGACCAAAGTCGCCAAACTGAAATCCACCTACAGGCTACTCCACGATACTCTGAAGAGGTGTGTTTTTTTTTGGTAATTTGCCACGCTCATATTTGTGTGTGCTATATTTTGGAAGTGCATTATTACTGCAAAGCTGCAGAGTTTACAGCATGGAAGAAGTTCAATTCTGAATCTGTCCAACTGAAGTGTACTTGAAAAAAAGACTTCAAGTCCTTATCAGATCTCGTTGTGCTGCTCTTAAAAACTGTTGGAAAAGGGAGGAAGTAGCATTATGTGACAAGCCTCTGAAGAGACATTTTGATTGGGGACACTTATCACTCAAGTCAGTGGTGCCAGAAATCCTAATTTGAGCGAAGAGGTGAAAGCAAGGATGTAACTGAGGCAGTATTAAATAGGGATGCACGATATGAATAAGTACCTGCTTCTCATGGCCGATACCCATTAAACCCCCCCCCCCCCCCCCCCCCACTTTCACATTTTTGTATTTTTAAAAGAAGCTCATAACCTGTAGTTTCTGCACACCCGAGGGTAAGAAAGGCCAAGATGTAGTTCTTGTTACATTAAGTCAATGAAAGCGATTTGGCTTCTCGTTATCGAAATCTTTTGGGCTATAATTTAATTATTGGAAGAATACATAATAATGTAAATGTCCCATCATCCATAATGTATCGGCCCGATATATGTTGTGCATCCCTAGTATTAACTACCACAGCTGACTGTAATAGACGGAGACTTCTTTTTAAACTTAATCAAATCCTTAATGGCACACTGATTCTCAAAATCGCCATCAAGGCACATAATAGATGAAGTGGAATTAGCTTCTGAGACCCTAATTTCTTGTGGAAACAACAAATCTTTGTGTAATTTCTTGTGAAAACAAGAAACCAATCAGCAGCTACTATATGTTTACATGCATATTGCACCACAGCTTTTATGAAAAATTGGAATCAGACAGGAGTCAAGGCTGTTTGGATTATTTATTGTTACATGATTACCATTTATATAGAGTACCGTCCTGCTCTCGTGTAGAAATAATGACATCAAATAAGAGTCAGTCTACTTGTTTTACACGTGTTTCTGACTGTTGGAATGCACCCATGAGTTAGGAAATGGTATCTGTATATTGCATACCATGTACTTAAATCATTTGTTTCATCGAATAGTACACAGGATTCTGAGATCCACCTTTTGGGAGAAGCAAAGAGGTGTCGTGCTGAGCTAGAGAAGCTGCGGGCTGAGGTGGAGAGAACAGAGGAGCAGAGCACCTCTGAGGAGCCTGAAAGTGAGGTCAATGAACTGAGGCAACAGTTCCTCCAGGCATGCAATGAACTGAAAGCTGCTGAGGACGGAGAGTACAAGACACAGTACAAACTGAAATGGTAAGCTGTGTGTGTATCTATACTATATATATATATATATATATATATATATATACGTACACACGTTATTACTGCAATCACTCATGCTGCAAGTTTAATTTTCAGTCAGATATCGAATCAAATGTCAAATAAGAATGACTTTGGATTTGACACAACACAGAAGTGAAACTGGTGTGGGGAAAGGAGAAGTTGTGTACGGTAGGAGACCATATGCATGCATTGACTTTGGAGGGAGGTGAAGGTGAACGAGTAAAAAACACTGTATTGGTTGTGATGGGACATAAACATTCACACACACTCACACCGTTGGCCATGCCATCGGGAGCAACTCGAGTTGCCCGAGAACACTTCGACATGTTGACCGCAGGGGCCAGGGATCGAACCTCCAACCACTCTACCTCCTGAGCCACAGCCGTGTGCGCGTGCGTGCGTGTGCGCGTGCGTGCGTGCGTGTGCGCGTGCGTGCGTGTGCGCGTGCGTGCGTGCGCGCGTGCGTGCGTGCGTGTGTGCGTGCGTGTGTGTGGGGAAGGGCAGTAGCAGAGCATCCACGCTGAGGTGAATATTAAGGAGGTCTGTGACATTAAAGGGGATGTGTGTGTGTGGGTATTGCTTGGCCTACAGCATTTTTTCTGTAGAAATGGTGAAAAAGGTCTTAAAATATCACAAAGTTTTTACTCTTGGCTGAGGTGGAAGAGTGCAATGGAAACAGATTCAGCAAATTAATGAAGAGGCACATTAAGAATGCCACTTCAACGTCCTCCTCATCACTCGACACAGATAGGATGTAATCTTTCCGTTTTCGGTCCGACTAGCACTCGTTTAAATACGTCCTCCTATTGCGCTCTATTTTTTTCTGTAGTGGAATTGGCGCCACCTGCTGCTTATCTTGATGAACCAACTCCTAATAACTGCATAATGGTAGCGGATGGAAAAATGCATTAATCCGCATTTTCCAGATTTCTCTGAAATTTGGTTTAAATTTGAGATACATTTGGATGGAAACCTGGCTGTTGGGGGGGGGGGGGGGGGGTCATTTATTGCCATCACCTTAAATGTTGTTTCTGTTTGAGTAGCAACATTTTTCAAAGATTTAAGATCTGGCGAAAACTGTACACATTTCGGATTGTTTTTGCTCTGGATGTAACATGTTTACTTGTCTGAGCCCTCCGCGACTGGTTCCCTTTCATTACGTCAGTCCTGCTGGAGTCTGTTTCTGTTCCTCTCCTCTAATCCTTTCCTTTCGCTCCCACGAGTCTCTTTTCTCATCGTAACCAATCCTCCTCTTTTCTGCTGCAGGTTTCTCTTTTCCTTCCCCCAACTCACTCTACCGCTATCAGTGTGTCCAAAGGGTCAAACACAGCCACAGAAATGGAAAAAAAACACACTCACTTGTAGTATATTTCCCACAAACTCTACTTTTCAAGGGCCAAAGGGAGGTTACTGGAACATTGCTAAGCAACACGATAACATGCACCAGTGGTTCCCAAACATTTTTCCTTCTGACCCGTGAAAACAGACCAATGTCTGATAGTGACACGTCATTACAGGTTGCATAAGTCATAGAGCAATTTTTCCTTCCTGGATTCTTGAACCATTTTTAAAGGCCTAAGAAAGTAAAATGAACCAGTAATGGGCAAACAATTGTGTTTACACTAAAAAGTGGAGGTACAGAGACTAAACGGCTAAAATGTCTTAAAATGTTGATGAATGGGAGTTTCAAACTGAAGCACCTAAAGGTTCAATGTGGGAGATGCCAGAATTTAAACTTAAAACATTAAAACAATGAACTAACTTTATCAACAGAATGTGAAGAGGTACCAGTGTTGACGTTGCATCAAAGACGTCTATGTGTTGTGTTGCAGAGATATCTACTGAAATTAGCATGCAAATTTTCCAACTTGTGTAAATAAATCACTTTTTTCAAATGAATGAATGAGGATTTTGTTTAAAGATTTGTTTTTGTTTTCCCGGTGATGCCGTCACAAAAAATAAATATAAAAAAGAAACATTTGCTACAGCCCTACTCAGTTGGTGTGTAAGCAATGATAGGAGTTGAATGGTAAGCAATACAGTCACTTCAATTACCAGTTTTGAAGTGTGAGCACCTCCTTATTTACTCAACAGCCTAATGTTCCTTTAAGCAGATCTCTCTCCCGCATTGCATTGGACCATGGATTGCTTCAGCAATATTAAACCACGACTAACTCACCACTGTATTGCAGAGCTATGATCTGTAGGATGCAGGGATTTTCAGCTAGAGTTGAAGGCCCAGCAGTAATTGAAATATTAAATGAAAACCACTTACAGAGCATTCTCAGAGGATGCAGTAATAGACAGGATGAGTGTGCATATTATTTGTGACAGCGTTTGGTGGTGAGCTCTCTCTTGTCCTCTCATCATTTCCCCCACTTCCTGACTTCTCCTCTGTTCTTTTCCCCCTTCTCCTCTCCTGTCCAAAAGGCCAGCGGTCCGCATATGACCAGCAGATGCTCACCATGCAAATATGCCTTTTTAAAAGCTCTGTGTCCTTTATCTTCTGCCAAACAAATTCTCTGGAATTCAGCACTTTTCCCAGTCACATATTTTAGCATTCACGCACCTTTTTCAGTATATCAGTTAATATCCAATATATCGGCTTGTCAGGAAGATTAATCTCATTTACTTTGTGATACGTGTTGCTGTTCAATATGTGCTATTGTAAGGTTTTTCACAATGACATAGCTGACTGGAAATGATTTCATACAAACTTTAATCAACCACTCAAAAAGTGTCTTCCGCAGGGAGATAAAGGTTTAATAGAAAAACATTTTTGAATGCACATTTATACTGTGTTAGGTACCTCAATTAAGATGCTTTGTGTCTATTGAGGAGGAAGCTTGTAAACTAAAACTTATTTTATTTTTTTATGTGTGTCTAAGGTATAGCATATAGATTGTTTTATTCACTCACTAATAGCAGAAAGCTTTCATAGCAACTTATTCTAAACCTGAAACCACTGCTTCCTTTTTTTTGGGGTGTTTTCGCTTTCAAGTAATAGGAATTTAGCATGATATTCGGTTATCTAGAAACTGCACAGCAGTGTATTTTTTTAAAATGTTTTTAAAAAAAGCCTGTTCCTGCCATTGCATTGTCTTTTTCAAAATTTCTCTTCCTCTTCCCTCCTCGCCTCGCCTCACCTCACTGGTATGCAGTCTCTGGGAAGAGAAGCAGTATCTGGAGAAAGCAAATGAGATTCTGCCAAAACCTGCTGTAAGTTCATCATTGCACCATCCAGGTGTAGTTTCGGAGACGTGGATTACTGCTGCAACAACGGTCTTCCAGAGAGGATAAATATGAGTTTTACTTTAAGCCTCCATCCAGGCTTAATCTCTCAATATTCCCATTGGCTCTTTTTGGAGCCATTTGAAGCTGAAATATTCCATAGTAGAATCTCCCATTTAGACAAAATGATGGCATACAAGTAAAAGAAAAAAAAAACTTTAATCCTTGTTACAGCTACTGTATATCTTATAGAGATACAAACATCAGAGACAAAAAAAAATAGGCCTATTTTGCTGTTAGCACACTCACTTCCTGTATGAATTTCTGCTCCCAACAACTACAACTCAAATAATGCAATGTAATAAAGCTCAAACTGTATCACAATATACACTATGTATGTATAGTATACACTATACATATTCTCTGCATGTTATACTATAACATTCTTACATTCACATGTCATACTATAATCACAGTATCTTCTTACTGTGTGATTTCAACACTACAGGACTCTGTAGTATGCTGCAGGGCATATTAATACTGTATTACTTGTATTATTTAGTTTATGAGAAGTCTACCACAACAGTGCAGTTTGAGCATGTCAAATGGTGGACATGAGAATCTACAGTAGCTGTTGAATCACCAGCACTAAAACTCTGCAAATCAAGAATACTAACATGAGACCCTTAGGGTTTAGTCTCAAGGTGCAATGCATTTTTAATTCTCTGGATGCTGTAGAAAAACCACAAACTAGCTTCTAAGTGCATCACATTTATCAAGTTGAATTGATAACAGCTGGTTTAGTTGCAGTTGTTTACGTCCATACTCATGCTTACAAAAGTGACTCAAATTAAATGTATTTATATAGCCCAATATCACAAATGACATATTTGTGTCAGTGGGCTTTAGAGACTGTACAGGATACAACCCCCTCTGTCCTTAGACCCTCGCACCGCTCAAGGAAAAACTGCGTAAAATAAACCCCACAATTGAAGAGGAAATATGGAAGAAACCTCAGTGAGAGACTGAGGACGCACAGATGTGCAATAGATGTTGTGTGTTGAGAATAAACAACATAGTAAAATTACAACATGATGTGATCAAGTATGAAAAAGATGGATCCAGGAGGATGTCAAAAAAGCTTCCCGGTGCCTCCAAAAAATAAAATCAGACGCTAAGAAAAGAGAAAAAGCCTTTAGCCTGAGCTCAATTAAATTGTCATCACAGACCAGATATTCTTGATACATGATGTGTAATATTCTTACTGCTGGTTGGTCCTCCAGGAGCTGGAGAGCAGAGCAAAGGCCCTGCAGGACAAACATGAGGATCTGAGGAGGGAGGTTTCTCAGAGACACCTGGAAGTCAGGTATTTTTATCTGGCTGTGGAATTCTTCACAACGTTGTCTTTTTGTTCTTCTTGATACCTTCTCAGTTTCATTCAGTGTGCTTTTATTGTCCATTTTTTTCAATAAGCAGTGCAGTTGGATCTTTTAAGTGCTGTTCATCAAAATTCTTGAGATAATAAGCGTTCTTTCTAGTGTGTATCTTACCCTCACTCCATGCACAGAAGTCTGACAGAAGATGTGGAAACCCATGAAACGCAGATATTAAAAGAACAGAAAGAGCTGGAAGACAAGACGGAGATCATAGAGCTCAAAGAGGTCTGTGTGTGAGAGCGTGTGTGTGTGTGTGTTACTTGGCATAGCTTACAGCACACCGTCAATAACAACAAATCTTTTGATTTCTTCCGTGTGTGTGACAAGGATGAAAAAGCCGGGCTCATCAGCATCCATGACCAGGTTTTAAAGGAGATTGGAAGGAAGCACTCTAAGAGGGAGTAAGTACATGTAACTTCTTAATATTCTTTATTGGGGAAGAGCAGGACAGTTTCAAACACCAGGAATACATATGAGCCAGTAAGGGGGCTTCAGTGAGAATACACTGAGAAGAAAAGACAGCAGAAACATCTCGGCCGCATCACAGAAATTGGCTCAAATCTTTCTATGATCTGTCTCCTTCCCTTCATCTCCTATACACACAGGGGCTAGATTCTACTGGATGAATTTTGAGTTATCCTACTGTAGTTTTCCCAATGGAAAGGGCAAATGCTTTTTGCTCAGTGTAAACTGTTGATTGGACCCGATATGGCACACAGAATCTGTGCAAAACTGAAGCTCAATATCAGTTTCCTCGTTCATTTTCCTGCAGGAAGCATCAGTTTTGTAACATATGTTTCCAGCTACACTTTAGTCCAAATGAGGAACTGAAAAATTGGGTAGCAGCAGTCAAATTCTTCTCAATATAAAATAAAACATGCACGAGACATCATTAATTTTTGTTTTCAAGTGCAGCTGCAGTCAAAAGCCCCTTCATCACCAGAGAATGGTTCCAATGGCACTGCAGTCTTTTATGTTTATTTCAAATTAATATTTGACTTGCAAGTGGATGTTCTATCACTTCACAACACATTAGATCTGCAATGAAGAAGATGGAAGCACTAAATGCAGAGATTTCAGAAATGGAGCAGCAAGTGAAGGAAGTGGACGAGCGGAACCACGTGCTGAGGTCGAAGAACAAGGAGTTGAATAAGGGGCTGGAGGGTGTCAGGGCCCACGTAGATGCCTGTCAGAGGGAGTGCAGACAGCTGCTGAAAGAGCAGGAGGTCAACAGGGAGGAGAAGGCTGAATTCATGGGGAACAGGTACAAATTACAGTCAAAAATGCACACTATGGCACGATTTTCCTAACAACTTTTCCTTGGAGGAGAATTCATAAGGAATTTGACTGCACTTATTTATGCGAGTGCGGATGTTATTGACGTTGGTCTGAAACTACAATGTTCCGATGATGGACTGCTAACATCTAAGATACTCCGTGCATTCTTACCATGTTTTATGCAGGTTGTATACGTAAATATGGACAACCCGGTGAACAATATTACTTTATTACTGAGGTTGGAATTAAAATTAAAAAAGGAACATAGGCTACTAGTCACAAAAGTGAAACAAAATGGGGGTCATCGTAAACCAACAGGTCAAATTTTTCTTTCTTTTTTTAAACCTTCCAAGCTAAAAAAAAAAAAAAAAAAAAAAAAAAAGAAAAAAAGAAGACTATTCAATCGCATCTGCCGAGTCTAAGAATAAGCCTCTGCTGTATGTTTTTTATGCATATCATTGTGTTTTTCTCACCAGAGGTATCCTGGAAATGAAGCTGCAGAACATCATGTGCGACAGGAAGCACCTGTATGAGACCCAAGCTGTGCCGCTCAAGGAGAAAAATAAGTACAGAGTGATGTAAAAATTAGTCTCTCTCTCTCTCTCTCTCTCTCTCTCTCTCTCTCTCTCTC
>CALSBV010012181.1:1764656-1781795 GCA_943590825.1 Bovichtus diacanthus | reverse complement strand
TGTGTGTGTGTGTGTGTGTGTGTGTGTGTGTGTGTGTGTGTGTGTGTTGTAACAAAAACAACTATTTTAGACATTAGACATGGGATTTATGTGATGTCAGTGGAGAGTCCTCATAGGATCTTAGGAAGTAGATGATTCTGTGTGTGAAGCAAGTTGAATGTGTCTCGGGTATTGCAGACTATTGTTCCAACTGTTTGTGTATCTTTGTCAAGTTTAGGGGAACTATTAAAAAGAAAAGCGATACAAACTCCCAAAAATGATACTTAAAACATGCAGACTCCAGGAGATTCACTGGTCCTCGCTTTTTCTTATAATGAGACCTTTGGATTGCTCTAGTAAATACACTGTGTTGGAGGGCTTTTATTTTTAATACAATAAACAAACTCGAAAGGCGTGTTTCCAACAACCCCGAAATGGCAGATTTGAAAGAAAAAAACGTAAATATCGCAAAACGTTTTTACGCTCGGCTGAGGTGGAAAAATTGGCATATCATTAAAAGCAAAATGCAACAAACGCTCAACACGTGAAAGAAAAATAAGTAATATTTACATCAAGTTTTCTTGATTTCAACTTTTTATGTTGTCTGCAATGGTATAATTGGTTTTCTGAATAGAAAATTTGCGCCACTTACTGCAGATCTGGATCAACTTCTCATTGTAGTGGATGGAAACAAGCATTTATATGCATTTTCTTTTGCGGATTTTCTCAAAATTTCTTTAAAAATGTGCCATACATTTCAATGGAAACCTGGCGAATTCTCATATTCTTCTTTTGCTTTCAATAAATACAAGAAAAAGTATTTATTTTGACCATATTCCAGATGACGTACACCATTACTGTATATCTCAAAGCTGTCTTTGAACACTCATCTAAAGTGGTCAATATATAGCCTTGTTTTCAGAGCCGAGAGCTCATCCTCTCACTTTGTTTTGTTGAGGTAAACTGACTGTGTTTGAACTTTATTTTTTTTTAAGTTTGAATAGAGACAGTAACAGTACTTTTGCTAAATATACTCTCCAGACAGACATGCCGAAAGAAAATGAGGATCTTAACCAAGAGGAACAAAACCCAAACATCCAAACACTGCACTAGTGTCACAAAGACAGACTGAGACACACATGAATAAATAACATAAAAACACAAACATATTCAAGCAACTTTGTAAGAGAGGCCCATAAACGCGCGCACACACTGAGTTTCCCAGCTAGTGCCTGCGACGTGGGATTGGGTGTGTTGCTGTTCTGGATCAGAGTGACTGATTTTGACTGGCTGCTGCTGGACCAGACTTCTCTCATCTGAGTCTTGTGCTCTTTTGGATGAATGCAGTGTTGGAACAGACTTTTACCATGTGCTGTTTCTGTTTGTTTTTTTTTTGAAGAAAAAAAGAAATCCCCTTTCTGTTTTCTCCATCTGTTTACTCCTTCTGCTGTTTATCGTTTGCTACAACAGGCCTTTGTTGGTGCCAACCGTTTTCTTTCACTCTCATTTTTTATTGCTCCTCTAGTCCTTAGCTTCTTTACTCTTCTGCCCTTCTTACCTTTCTCCGACCATCCTTCCTTTCATTGCTCCCCTGAGACATTCTCTGGGTTTGTGTTTCATTGGAAGTACGTATCTATTTATTTGATTCGAAAAGTAACTCCCTTCTAACCTCCCTTCCCCTTTTCAAATATTTTTTCCTCTCACTTATTTTTCCCTTTCTGACTGACCCTGCATCTGACCTGTACATACAGTACATTCCTAGCTAGCAGCATGGCTCTCTGGATGACAATGACGCTCCATCACTTTGGTTCTGACTGAGATATCTTCACAGCCGTTTTGCAGAGGCATTCGTGATCCCCGGAGGTAAACTCCAACTGACTTTGATGATCGCCTGACTTCTCCTCTAGCGCCACCATGAGGTTGAGATTTGTGGTTTTGAGTGAAATGTTGCAACAAATATTGGACGGATTGGCATGAAATTTGGTACAGATATTCATGTCCCCCTCAGGATACTTTGTAATAATAACATTAGTGATCCCTAAACTTTTGATTTAGCGCTACCTTTAGTAGTAGTAGTAGTTTAATAGTTGGTTCATAACTATATACCTGGAAGACGAATGACCTTCCCATAAGCTCAGCTGTAGAATGAGTTTTGGGCTAATTAACCAGTGTTAGAATGCTAACACACTACACACTAAACTATTGCTGTGTCCTCAATCAAGATACTTCTGTTAGTGCACTTCCATGTAGTATATGGTATGGAAGTGGTGTGTGAATTTCGCCAGGGTAGAAACATTTGACCGCTGCCTCTTCTTTTTAATGGCAAATTGCTAACGGGCAGAGCATCAATTGTCGCCTGCCAAAAATACCTACATGCTTGTTTGCTCACTTGACAATCGTATTAAATGTGTTCCGGTGTTCATCGGAGCAACCGCAGCCTCTGCAGCTTTCTCTGCCCCCATACTTATACACTCAAACTAGCAAGTGTGAGTACGTGCGAACGCAAACTTGGACACAGTGTAAGATGACGAAGGAGATAAACCTGTTAAACATCAGCATGTTAGCATCGTCTGCGAGCTGCTAGCGTGGCTTTGGACTCTGAAGTCTTGTTTGGATACACGTGCAACTTCTGGAACCTTCTAATAAATCAAATGTTACATCACTGATTAGTGAATCAGTTAATTGGTTTGTTCATTCATCCATCCACTCATTCTATGTATCTCCTTCTCTTCTTTGTGTAAATAGCCAATCATTTTCTAGATCACTGTTTTCCCTCATACAGCCCTTGGGTACAAAAAAATGAATCACTTGGGTCTCTCCTATTGCAGGAAGCTTGCCAGCACAATTTATTCTCCCCGTGAATTCATTCTCTATGCGAATTCAATTTCCAAGCAACTGCCTTGCTGTCAATGTTGTTATGTATATTGTGTATTTGTATTCATCTGTGACCAGTTTATCTGCTCATTGCAGATGGACCCCCCCCCCCCCCCTCCCTTTGATGGGAAATTTTGACAAAGATAGATCGGGCCATCTGTGAGACTATTGAAGTTCAATATACTCTGAGGCTTTCATTTGCTCTGCAGAATTTTAATTGCTGCAAAGTAAACAGGGTTTGGTGTTGGATTCTGAATTTACTACTTGTTTATGAGTCGCTGGCACGTCGACATTTCAAACACACATACAGGTGCACACGCATCGGCGAACACGCTGAGATCTGCCGGTGTTGGTGAAGTTGCGATAATACCCGTGCAGCAACAGCTCAATATTGTTCAACAGTCCTCTAATGACTAGTTACACAAAGTCACATGCGCACATAATATCGCCAGCATACAGACAGAGATGTATTTGTAGAAGGGAGTAGGGTTTACAACAGGGTGGGGCTGATGACATACTGCGCTGTCTCTATGGTGGTGAGTCATAGCGTTCGTCTGTACCGCTCTTAAATCTTTGTCCAACCTGTCTGGGATTTATTACCATGGGGAAACCCGCTCAGATGTGTGCAAGTGAATGTGTGTCGTATGCGAGAGACTTAAGTGAGACAGGTATAGAGAAAGCAGGAAAAGGCTGATAATACTTTGACTTGACTGGAGTTTTGCACAACACGCAATTAGAATAACACTCTGCAACATTCACTCTTAAATCTGACTTCTATTCAGACTGCAGCTTAAATAGCCAAGAATATGAACATCCAGCTTTCTAGCTCAGGCAAGTCTTTAGACAAGTTGGGATGTATCCCAAACGCAGTCACGCTGGTGGTCCATCATGACGTGTTTTTTGGGGGGATCACCAGCAAGTGAGCTCTGCTGAAGATTCCCACAGCAGATTTATTTGCACTGGCTATTCAGACATTAAGAACATTTGTTTTGTTTTTTTTTGTTTTTTTTTTACATTGGCTGCTTATATTTACTGTTAGGGTGTTGACTCCAAATCCACTCCACTCACAACTATTGTATGTTATCGTACGAAAAAGTTATTTTGTTATTTACTGTGGATTTTTCTAATGTCCAGCAGTACCCTGCGGTGCAGAACCTGTCTTGGCGCTACTTAAGTACGAAAGTTAAGTGATGTAACAAGTCAACATTGACTTCTGGTTTCACGCGGGACACGAACAGTGCTGTGTTCGTTTCACCCGTCAATCCACCCCGATATCCTTCATACGCGGACTTTGGTGCTCTTTACACTACGTCAACTGTCCCAGCTCAGGATTTCCATATATAAATTGATCACGTGGATGATGTAGGAATTGTAATGCATGACTTTTTAAACGTATAGGTACTGTACAAACTGCCTGATTACTTTTAAGGTCATACGTGACCCAGTTATCCTTTTAATTTCTTACTATATGAGGTTTGATTTAGCCTGAGGTCCTCTGCAGGCAGGAACCTTATCGTACCATATAACTATTCCTCTATCCCAGTAAGAGAGTGAAAGTGAGGGCTTTTGTTGTCAAAGGTCTTCAAGGCTGTGGAGTGATTTGCCTTAGGAATTCAGGCCTCCACAGTCAATATCATCCTTCAAATCTCTTCTTCCCACAAGATAATTTATACCCCTTAACTATCAATGTTTTTTTATTTCAAATTTTTTTTTGACATTGTGTTTGCATTGTTTATTGATTTGATGTGTTTTTTTTTTTTAAATCTTGAAGCTTATTTTTTATGATTTAAAGCATGTGTTGTTCGCAAGGCTGTTAATGAGTTTTCTTTTATCACTAAATCCCCAGAATCCTCCCCGCTGCAGGTCATACTCTCACTCAAAGGACATCCAACATCTGAGTTTTTGCTGAGTTTTTCTCCAGAGCAACATTACTTCAGTGCTAATATGACCCGCTGTCAAATATTTATGTAGAAGCCAAGTTAAAATGCACATTTTCATAATTTATTTCTCTTTTTCTGGCTTATGAAAGCTGTAGTTCAGCTCCTCTGCTCACATGTTCTGCCAATTAACCTTACATAACCTTATTATGATTATGATTTTACTTTACTGACCTTGCTGCTTTACTGATCTGCCTCTTTGTCTTTTATCCGTTTTAATTGCCAGGAACTTTGTAACCAAATTTTGGGAAGTGGTATATAAATAAGGTCATTATTTATCTTTATTATTATTATTATACTGTTAAGCATGCAGTGTGCCATCTATTATGTGGCTTTTTTCAAGCCATCATGCTAACTACTAACTGAGCGGAAATTATGTAAATGTTATGCAAATTGTATTGTGCGTGGCTGCTGTCACACGTATAATGCTTTACAGCGTTCATGAGCCAGGAAAGCAGCCCTTCTTTGTGACAGTCAGATGAAGAAAACAGTGAGGCAGGCAGAACAGAGACACTGACACAGAGACAGATAAATGCAAAGAGGAAGACAAACATCAGCACATAAGAGCAGACGGAGGAGTATAAAAATGTATAAAAAGAGGGCACAACACAGGAAAAAGCAGATTGATTGAAGAGCGGTGAGAGGAGAGTGACAGAGGCACGCTGTATGCCATCCATCATGTAGTGTTTAAATGGTTTAGGGTGGTTACATATGAGGACGGAACACAGATCAATCAGACTCTAAAGTGAGCGCTGGGCTCACACTTGTCTCAGACGGGTATTTGCAGATTCTAACGTAGTATGAAAAGTAAATTTTTTGTTCAGCTTTGAAATAAAGTAAAACATCTCTAATGCGGCAACCTTTCTTTTCACTGAATATTCACTTTTCCATTGTTCTATAGTAATTAAATAGCTGACCAAATCAGTACTCGAGTCAACACAAAGGATTTATTCTGATTTCCTAGAGGGAAAACTTTGAAGAACAGAAGAATTTTCCCTTTCGCATTCAATGAGCTTTCTACATGTAGACATTGAAATGCTGATAATGTTGGTGGCCAAATTTAAAAGAACATTTTAATCAAGTTTCAATTATCATTCGTTTCTAACCTTATAGCCAAGTCTCACATCTGGAACGAGCCCAACTTGACTTGGCTAACGTTACCGGTCGCATTTGTGAAACTAAAAATGATTAGCAGTTGTACCCATAAACCATCTCGGTACTAAATGAAGCAGACACAGTATGGAATTCAAACTATGCATTCAATGTTACCAACGTTATGGCTCTCTCTCTCGACCGGGCTGATATCGCTCATAAAGAGAGTGGGCACAGCAGATATCTTCACCAATGTTCGTGATGCCTCCCGTCATCCCTGACCGCCTGTTGTCAAAGGGAAAGTCGTCATCGTAGAAGACTTCCCAGTATGTTATGTGTGTTCTCGCCATATTTGGGGGTTTATATCGTGTGGAGCCGGTATTTGCAGTGATCTGTTGGTATTCGGTGGTAGCTTACACTCGCTCCCTCCAATTCTATTCTTTCTGTAGCTGCTGCATTGAGGCACCATACGCCAAAGAGCGAAGAGTAAATGATTTGAGACGCTTTTCTAACTTTATGTACACAGCCGTTTTGAGACACCTACCTCAACCTACAGTGTTTTGGAACGACTTGGAGGTTGTGCGCCAGAAGCTTATGCATAATGGATCCTGGTACATGAAGGCAATGCCAGCCCATTAGGTTCAATATAGCACGCACTGAGGAATTTCTTGCTTCTATTGTCTACATACATCAACACTGATTGGACATCATTTTTCCCTTTACAATTGTACATACCAAAAGAAGAAATTTAAGTTGCACCTATTGTTCTGCCATGATAGCGTCCCCTACTTTAGTATTCTCCAGATTGCTGTGATTTTGACAATGTTAGCACTGGTCATTTGAGTGAAGCGATATCTTTGTAACATCACCTAAATTCCGAAATTCATTTCCACCTAGAGGCTTCAACAGGCCTCGTGTGAACAAGATTGTTGGTCGGCCCCAATTCCTGTGTCTACGCATCTCCTGTCTTCCTCTGATTCTGTCTTTCTTGTCTGCTTTCACATCCCATCTCTACCTGCTTTCCTCACTCTGGACTTCATGCTGTCTGGACTTCACTTTGACTTCCACTATCTGTCAGCCTTTTATCAGTCTGTCCGTGTACATCTGCTCCACTCTCATCTCTTTCTCTGCTTTTCCGTCTGTCAGATACTTTAGTCAGTGTTGACCTCCTCTCAACTTTTTTTTCCCCCCTCGAGAGTATCCGTAACTTTTAGCCCTTACAAACACCTCAGTTAATCACATGACAGTCATACTAATAAACGAAAACTTGAGTCATATGACATCGAGGGAGCACTGAACACTTGAGTCTGTTTAAATCAGACTCACTGTCTGTTTGCAGAGGCTTCATTAATCTCCTCCAGGAAGGGAGGGAAAATGGGAATCATCACTTTGTTCCACGCTGTCTTTCGAGGCTTGACACATAATCCCTCGCATTAGATGCAGGCACGTAAACATGCACAGGTGCGTGTACGTGCACACACTGTATGGTTGAGTGGAGAGAAGCTGCTGTTTCATAAGCCAGGTCACGGCAGGTCAGACCCCTGCGTACAACATTTTTCCACACCCTGTTTTTTCCTCCCCACTCTTCTCTTTCTGCTGCCTATCCTCATTTCCCAATATTCTCTATTTTTTTCTGTCATCTGATCTGCGTTTTTTTCCTCCTTTCTATTTTCTGCTTGCGTCCCTTTTACTGTCCCTGTCATGGTTCCTTGATCATCTCAGCTTCATATGTTTTTATATATAGAATACCTTTGTTTTTGCTGTAATGGTGCTATTGCTTTGACTTCCCTCTTGAGATACTGTAGCTACTTTAATTCCTCATTTCCATCTCCGGCCCCTGCACAGGTTAAGAGGCCACTTGTCTCCTTATTTGTCTTTGTCTCTAAAATCTACATTAAATAGTAGATATTAAAAACCAACTGCTCTACGTGGAACAGGCTGGGCAGGTGAATCCAGGTGGTATAGTATAGATAGATGGTATAGAGTACATATCCTCTTCATGAAAATTTACTTGAGCTGTTTGGAGTGAATCCCAGAGACTTTAAATCTGGGGTTTGGACTGTTGGTCAAAGCAAGGAGTTTATTCAATCAACCCCTCCAACCAATCATCGAGTTTCTTTTCATTTCCCCACTTTAGGTACCTTAAAAAGTTATACGGCATTCAGAGCTTTGATGAAATTGGCTTGTAATTCGAATTTCTCTGAATTTGTTTACATAGCCTGGCCGGCCACACGTGCATGTTGGCGCATATGAGTCCCTGTGTGTGGCCCACTGGCTAGCCAATGGCTGGCGCTCTCCACTGCGCTCATATGGCGGTTACAGCTGATAACGCCGTCCCGACCTACGGTGGCGGTTGGAAAAACATTAGGAGGTTATGTTTTCGGCTCGGTTTGTCTGTTTCTTACGGAAAACTACTGGCCCAATGTGCATGAAACTTGGTGGAAGGTTGTAGCTTAGGCCAAGGAAGAACCCATAAAATGTTGGAGCGGATCCGAATCATGGTGCAGATACACATATTAAATTTCACTTTCGTTACCATTGCAAGATAGGGCATTAGTGCTGAACTTATTTAGTATCTGAATAAAACGGAAACATTTGTCCAAACTCAACAGGGTACTTTTAATTAATGCATTAGATGTTAATTTTCTGTCATTCATCTAAACAGTTAGTCAATAAATCATGTCAGCGCTACATATTTTACACTCTAAACCCCTCACTCACTAAGTGCAGCTGTTTCAGAATAGGAGTGTCAGCCAGAGGCCTGAATCTAAAATGCCTCTGCTGTCCTCTTACTTAATTTTCATGCCTTCTCTTCTCCTCCTGCCTGTCTTTTGTCCCTCTCTGCTCTTTTAACTCATCTTCTTTGTGCTTTCTTGTGTATCCTTGCCTCCCCTTCTATTTCTGCTGTCCTAAGGGATGTCAGAATATTAAAAAAATAATAAAAACTGTCCCTTACAGGGATCTGGCGGCGTTTTGAATTTAGTTTTCTTTTATCACACGTTTCCAGTTACTTGTCACCTAGTGTGAAGTAGATCCCATATACTGTAGGCACTACATTAAATTTAGCTGAGTAATATCTTAAGCTGGGTTTTTGAAATCCCCAGGGCAATAGGGATCTGAAATACCTGGAGAACAAGGCACTCGAAACACAGACAGTAGCTGACTGATTCTAGATTTGTTTCTTTTCATGTTGTTTACTTATTCAATTATGTGAAGTGTGCTGTTGTGGGAAGCTGTATTAAACTGTATTATGTTCATTACTAAACCTCAACAACAGTGACTTGTTGACTACAGATTTGCCTGTACGTGCAGTATAATATAGGGCTTTATTATACATGCAGTGTGACTTACACCGTGTCAACTTGTCATCTTGTTTTTGTATCTAATTGTCTCTGTTTCTCAGTTGTCCGAAGCCAGGGACAAGACACAGGAAGGTCTGGATCGCAAGGTTGATTATAAAGAACTAAAAGGCAAAGATCCCTCAACTGTAGAACTGGTCAAGAACATTGAGCAGGTACACAACAATATCACAAGGTGTTTCTATGTGTGTTTGTGTGTGCAAACATTGCACATTAGCATGTATTTGCAATCCAGCCCCAGTACGGTATCAACTTAAAGGTATATGAAAGCATAACATTTTACGCATTTAAATGTCAAAACGACTAGACCTGTGGTTTTTTTTTTTTTTGTTGAGTTGTGCACTTACATTATCCCAAATTCTTCCAACAGTATTCAAACCTAGAGAAATTGGTTTCATTCAGTCACCTGTAATGGCATCGTATCCCCTTTGCGCATGAGTTGTTGTTGTCTGCCAGAAGAAATTGTATTTTTATCCACTTTTAAGGCACATTTTTACGATTTCTCTTTTTTTAGATCATGGTAATTTTTTAACATGAAGGGTTTTAGTCATTTAGTACTGGATCTTAATTTATGAGAGAAACAAGATGAGCACACATTAGCTCGTAGCCCCCTGTCATTCTTTGTCAACCGGGGAAACACTGATTTTTAACGTGAAACTGCTTTATTCTGTGTTTCTTTTTAACCGTGAGAAGCTGACTGCAATGACAGCAATGGTGCTAAGGACATCAACTCCCATGATCCCACGCTACCTAACGACGCCACCAAACTCCTTCTTTTATTGTTGTTTTGATTGAGGGACCCCTAGTGGCAGAAAATCACATATTGTGCGTTTAATTAATTTAGGTAATTTTTTCTTTCATTTTCGTCTTCTTTTATGACACAAATTCATGGAAAAAGACAGTGATCATTGTGTCTCCGTTACACATTTAGCTCGAGGTGAATCTAGCGGAACATGAGAGGCAGTCGCTGGAAAAAGAGCTCCTGGTGGACCAGGTGACCCGGATCTCAAAGCCACTCAGCGAGCAGGCTGAGAACTGCCAACAGGACAGACTCTCACTGGCAAAGAAGGTAGACAGCAAGATCCACTTGCACACGGACAGAGAGAGGGCTTAGCCAATGTACACACACGGATAGAACAAAACAGACAGAAGACACACTCCCACACTCAGATTAACACACACATGCAAAGACACTTGTTATATCATTCACCTAATAACTCACAGTCAGTCTAGTCCTTTACCTCTCTCTGTGTCTCTCTCACAAACACACTTGCTCGATGTTTGAGAAGCATGTGCGCTCCATGTGAGGAGCATGCCGAGTGGGCATTAAGGAGTTCACCGAGCATTACACTTCCCTTGCACTCTCACTTGCTCTGTCTCTCTCTCCGTGGTTGTCCGTATTTCACTTGCTTGCACCAACTATAAATAGCCAGAAGAACAAGCTTCAAGGCAATAACTTATTGAAACACGTAATAATGACATTAATGAAGATACATTTGCCGTCGTAATTAAATGTACTGCATCATCATTTTGCGTCAAGACAGATCTCGATCAAATCGTATTGAATCATAAGCAAACACTGTGTACTCTCACACAGAGGACCGCTGTTCGTGTCCCATGTGAAACAGTCAACGTTGACTTATTTGACCGTACTTTTGTTGTATAACTTACATACTTAACTTCTGCCAGATGTAACAAATGTACCTATTTTAAGCAACAGACTTACTTTAGTCTTTCCAAATCACAAACTTTTACTAAACCTAACCAAGTAGTTTTGTTGCCTTTTTAGTAAACTGAAAAACGTTTGAACTATATGCCTGTAATGAGCAGAAGCTGTGTGTGTCCTGTGAACACAGAAGTTTATTTTGAAAAGACAGGAAGCATGTAAGGAGCGGATACTGACACACCGTCCCTTAGTTGTCCAAACTACTAACTAGCTAACTAGGCGCTAGAGAGGAACCTAGAGCATCATAGTTTGAAGCGTATGGCCACTGACACTTGGACACTCTACGCTACATACGCAACATTAATTCTGTATCTAAGTGCATGTTCAATCAATGTAATCTAATCTCTGTGTGTGTGTGTGTGTGTGTGTGTGTGTGTGTGTGTGTGTGTGTGTGTGTGTGTGTGTGTGTGTGTGTGAGTGTGTGAGTCTGTGTGTGTGTGTTTTTTTTGTCTGCCTCTAGTTAAATGAGCTCCGAACTCACATAATCGACAACAACCACCGCATGATGGCTGTCTCTGCAGAACTTTCCATGAAGCAAGCTGCTGCTTTGTCTCTCCAACAAGAAATTAAAGAGAAAGAGTTCCAGGTCAGAGGCGGTCCCAGTCACTCCCAGCACAAACTATGCACCCACAACAGTGTGCGTCTTAAGTCCAAACTGTGATCTTGGATGCACATTCTCCCATCAGCCTCATACTGTCTTTCCTATTGTTCCTGTCATTCTCCACTGACTGCGATCGAAGAGAGCAAAAAGTGCCTCAACAATGATTTCTTGCTGTGCCCCTTATTTCACCGCGAACCACATTTATTTTTTATTTTTTGCACAGTAAAACAAATCAAGTAGCTGGCAAACAGAGACAAAATGATATTCAATAATAATTTTCTTTAAAAAATACAAACTCCAAGGGGTTCATAATAATAAAATGTCAATGAAAGAAAGAGAAATGATGCAAGAACAACACAGTTAGCACCAGGGAATCAGGATTCCTATTTAGCAATGGCGCTGAGCATTCACAGTTAAAATTTTCTCAACGGGTTATATCTGCTGGATCTATGTTGTTTGACAAAAACAATCCCACCATAAGGTTTACTCTGTAAGGCCCCGATCACACAGAGACACGTCACTGCAGGGGCGGCAGCTTCAAAAACACCTCGGCAAAGCGTGTCGGGCAAAACAGCGCGGTGCGAGCTCACCCGGGCGATCAAATATGATTAATGGAGGGAAAAAATTTATTCAAGTAGAAGTGAAGCTCTTGCCGCTGCTGTGCGATTGGATGAGAAGGGTAATTTTTTTTTAATGGTTATTAATTGAATAATTTGGTAAATCATCATAATTTAATACAGCTAATATCAATCTTTCGTATGAATTTGCGATTGCCCCACTTTTCCTACCTCATCTACCCATAGATGTATTAACAGAACTGGATACAGCGTTGGAGGTGGGGCCATCATTGATATGAAAGTTGCTCAGTGGCGCCAAAAGGGCTCAACATTTTAATTTAAAATTACCCGGATCTTCCGCCGTTCTTCTGCATCCATGGGGCCCATAGAGCATGCGCACTTGCATTTTCCTTAAACGCCGGTCTCGGCTCAGTCACATGAATGGAGGCAGGAAAATAACTCTGGATTCGGCTATTAGCGAATACTACAACTTTTAGGACATAATGATTTGAATAAGTGCTATTCAAGTGTTTATTCCGGTTGATTTACACAAAAAATACAGTGATTTACAGACTTCTTTTTCCCAATATAAGTCCATGGGGAAAAATCTTTTTGGGCCCCATGGCATCAGGTGACTGACACGGAAGTTGTAATTCCACGGTTTGGCCACTAGGAACATTTGTTTCAAAGCCTGCCACTGTTCCTGGGGGCTTGTATCTACCGGCATCGAAACAAGAAGGAAATGGTAAAGTAGACAAGCCTGCCTCTTGCTTGATTTGAGTGGTTGCCTGGGCTGAGTGTGACATTGACCAGGGTGCGAGTCCCCGCCTTGAAAAGTTAAGAAAAATTTTTATGCATTTAAAAACGTGCATAATTTACCATATTTGTATGTCTCTTAAGGTAAGATTTTTATGGGTAGAACCTGAGAATGCATTTAAACGTAACTTCTCTCACTTTATTAGTTAGAAAATACTTGGCAAGGACCATTCTTTTCTCCAAGACACATTTTCTATTATACCATTCCAATATGGGATTAGGACAATGTCTTTTTGGAATAAAGCCCTAACTGTTATTATTCTGCTGCTCTGCTGTAAAGCACAAACCACCCACATCTGTATCAGATAAATTGAGTAGGCAGCCATGGGAAGCTAATACCTCTCAGCATTATGCTTCCGGAAAGAATTGCATCATATACGATTGCATATTCCATAATCGATATGGGAATTTGCTATTTTCTTATGTGTGTGCAAGTAGTTGTACAGCCTACAGCTTGAGTCAAATAGCTGACCAACAAACAATTATATCATTTTTTAACCAGTTCTTAAAAAATAAAGATTTTATTATTTATTATACCAAATATATTATCTATGCAGTGAGAAGGTATGTTACCAAGCCAAAAGCATTTGCCTATGAAAGTTTGACAATTTTAATTGGGGGTTTACAAATATTATAATACATTATATATATATACACAATAAAATAAATTCCAGGCTACCAACTTTGAAAAACAAATAATTTGGGATAAAATTCCATAAAGATGACAGGTTATTAATTAAGCTGATTCATTTGTGTTGTTTAGAGTAGTAAGGTCCAGAAAGTGCAAACCAAATTCATACAAACGCTTTTCTCAAAACGATTCTCGCGTGATCTCACGAAAATCCAGCTGCCGTGCACGGTAAACTTTTTGGACATTGTGGTAAAAATTAATTTACTGGAACTGAACATAGCACCAGCAGTACTATAGCAACTTCCGTATCCGTAGCAACCAAGAAAAGTCCTCTTGTTGTTAATATTTATGTTACATGTGCACATAACATACATGTTTACCTGTAAAGTTGAAATATTACCTCGCTGTCGGCTCTCACCTGTGTTCAAAAGAACAGGAAGGTAACCTCTAAATAGTCTAAACTTGCTTATCAATTGAGAATATTACATGTAACATCCTTTGGTTGTCGTTTAAAGCTAATTGCTGTATTTGTATATTATACTGCTGCTTATCCACAAGCTAAACGCATATCTGCATAGCCATGCTATATATCTGTTACTTTTCCTCTGCAAACAAAACAACCAGCTTCAAAGCTGCATTCGTCTGATGAATGCAAGTCCAATATTCCCTCTCCTTTTAGCTCTGTTGGAGGGAAATTTTTCCACCTTTAGCTGCTAAATGCTCCACGTTCACCAGCTGGGCTAAAATGTTTGTGCAACATTTGATCGGCAGAATGTGTACGGCAAAGTCGCGACACGTTCAACCAAAACAACAAGGTGAAAGATGCTAAAACACTCCATAGAACTGAGGGGAACTGCAGACTTGGGTGATAATTCTCATTTGGTTTGTCACTATGGCAGACCTCGTTCACATCGGATGTAGTAATTTGATCCTTTGTTAATATATAATATTGATTAGTTTTACTTTAATGTAAAATTGTGATTAACTTTGAGGGAAAAGCCTGCAAGATTGAACTGAGAGGAAAAAAACGTTTTAACACTGACATCTTCAAGTTAACAAAGATGAGCTGACTTTAATCGTATAAAATCATTCACAGTTTCAAACTTTTCAACATTAAGGTCCTGCAAAATCAGCAAGATACATTTTTATTCAGAAGTGAACAGGCAATGCATTTTACTTGATTTTGTCATCTGCCATTAACAACTCATTCTGTCAACTACTCATTATCACTATTATTATTGTTGTATTGTCATCATTTTACAATATGTTCCCATCGAGTTGGAGTATGAAAATAAGCATCCACCATGGATCGTGTGAGTCTTAAGAGAAAGTAAAAAGCCGTGAGCAAAATGTCATTTTAGCAAGACATTTAGAAATACTGACACTGGTTTGAACGGAAAGTCTCACAGTTTTCTGTCTCAATAAAAGATTAAACTACTAAAATGAGAGGTTTTCCCAGACGCCTTCTAAATGTTTCAAGAGGCACGTGTTAATAACCTGAAGAACCCCTGCAGCTGATGTATGCCTGCAGCGCGCCGCAGACACAAGTACAAGCAGAAAATGCAGAGGCATAACTTTGCCCAAATTCTGACAGTAATACGACCATCTGTTTCTGGCTGCAGTTAGAATTGAATTGAGCCAGGAGAGTGCAGAGTGGACGAGGTGACAGGAATACAAAGTGAATGCTTCTCGCACTGCCCCTGTGTTTCCAGATGGACAGGTGCCAGCGGCAGCTGGAGCAGGGCCTGCCACCATGCCCTGAGATAGAGAAGGAGTGGAGGAGGATGCTCCGAGACAAGAAGAGGGGACAGAGGGACAAAGAGGAGAGAGAGAGGGTAAAGAAACGCACACACAAAGATCACTGGTCACAAATTGATTAAAGTACTGAGGGGCATGAAAAGAAGATAGAGTGACAAAGAAAAAACAAGTGGAGCGGGGACACGACGCAGGGCAGGAATCGATTAACGTTCTGAGGGACAAAAGGGCTGAACATGCACAGACTCAGACAGAGAAGTGAACAGAAACTCTCCACAGACAGGATATACGGTAGTTTTCACCACATGCACAAACACAGGGCAATAAGGGCAGACTGGCAAAGAAACAGAAGTAGAGGCTGTCTACACAAGAAAGGCACACAAGCAGGGATCAGTTGTGTCTGAAATCAGTGCAGCTGTCTGCAGCCTGTCTGCTATTTTCTCACCCTGTGTATTCTTGCTTGTAGCCGCTGGCCTGAAAAAAAACACCAAAATACAAAAAAATAGAAAGAAACCTGCTCACACTGAAACGTGAACGTATCTGATTTAAGATTTATTTTTCTACTTTTGTAGTCATTATTAATCATGCATTTCAAGCTTCTACTTGAAGTGTAAATGTGTTTTGTGAGCCTGATAAGGCGAATGGGTTTTCCCTGTTTGTTTATTGGCAGTTCCTGGCAGTTTTTCTTTTTTTTTTGCATTCAAAGCCATTACTCCTTGTTTTGTGTGCAGTCCTTAGATCACATGCCAGCGGATAAACTGTTCATATGCATGAGAAAATCGCCATCTCTTTGAAGTCTCAGTGAGATTTAGGCACAGTTCATTTGCATGCTGTTGTGGGTGAAAGTCAAAGGGAGGACTGTTGTGTCATGAGGACACGTGCACACTGGAAGAGTTTATTTTTATTTTATTTTTTTCTCCACAGGAGTCCGCCATGGTTACAAATTGATTCATCATCCATATTGGGTCAAATCAATTTTGCCAGCCACTGTCAGTATTCCATGAGCCATATTTCTACTTTTAATAGACAGTTAACATATGACAGCATCTGAGTGAATTCAGTTTTTTATAATTCAATTATTTTCTATTAGATTGGTAAGCATATTTTATATATATATATATATTGTAAGCAGTGTTCATTTTTAATATTTGGTAGAGAGTGCAATCGAGGGTTTTTGTCTTAAAAATTCAAATCTCCACCACTGATGTGGAAAAAGAGAAAGATAAGAAACAGAGTAGAAGAATATGGAGACCTTGTGATGCTGCTGCAGTGTTAACTGATGTACAGTATATGTGCATGCTGCAAATATGGGTACTGATTTTATTATTTTTTATTTTAGGTTTTATTATTCAGTGGGTTTTATGTTGTTTCGTTTGTCAACGTCATCTGTGCATCATAAGCCGTCAGTCAGATAGATGAACGAGAGCAGCTCACGGTGTCTTTCTATTATTTTATTCCGAAAGAGACGAAATCCTATCCATAACAAACCAAGAGCATGTCCACTGTCACTAATCTCTGTAATGTGTATTTTCCCTTATTAAGGTTAATACGGAAGAAAAAAAACATACTGTATCAAACTTGAATCACTTCAATCAGCCTTTGTGATTCTTAGCTCATGCACATTACTGTTCATTGGTGCCCTTGCATTTGTCTTGAGATAAATTAACTGCAAAATAAGTTCTTCCATTTTCATGATTAAATTAAATTCCAACCATTTAGTCCAAGGTCGTGTCGATTTACATCAAATATTAAAACTGCCTCTGTCTGTGTGTGTGTGTGTGTGTGTGTGTGTGTGTGTGTGTGTGTGTGTGT
>CALSBV010012181.1:1709306-1736591 GCA_943590825.1 Bovichtus diacanthus | reverse complement strand
TGTGTGTGTGTGTGTGTGTGTGTGTGTGTGTGTGTGTGTGTGTGTGTATTTATGTATGTATATACGTATATATAAGTGTGTGTGTGTGTATGGTACCTTCTTGTCGAGCACAGAGGAGTAAGGCAGGACTTTATCCAGGCTGAGAGACTTCTCATAGCTTATTCTGTACAAAGACGCTGTTTGGGTGTGTGAAAGACAGAGAGAGTACAGTCAGAATTCTTATTTTATATATCAGATTTCTGTATGTACAAAATATGTAAAAAAAAAACACAAAAAAACTAGGATTTTAATATTTTGCTAGAAGCACATCTACTCTTTCTCTCTCACTGAGAAATTCTGGATCCGTCCTTGAACAGCCCACCGCTGTCCACGCTATGTTGAGCAGCTCAGTCTTTCTTCCAATTTTGCCATGTGGCCACTTGCGGCATCGCCCAAAAAGCAAGTCCTCCATAAACCACCGTTGTAAAAGAGATGTCCGGAAAACTATTAATAGGACACCTTGAACTGCAAACCAGGTCAATAATGACTCTGTCTATTATGAATATTAGATCCATGGAGGTTTATATTTGTAAAACTTTCGCGAACCGGTCACCAGCAATTGGCTGTTTCAAACCTAATCTAGCTAGCCAGGGCTACGTTTGAATCTCACATTTTAGGGGAAGCGCACAGACATCTCCCCCTTCAGCAGAGAAGTGTGAAAAACACCGCTCTGGTGACAAACTTTGCACAGATACCAGTCAGTATAGTCAAGGCCAGACATTTTAGGGGACATAAACATAAGGAAAACACATTTTTGAGTCGAGGGGATCTTAAAAATAACTTCAAGGGAGACGAGGCACTGAAACCAAGGTCCTTCCCAATAGAGGGTTTTATGGGGTCGCCCACTGCATGATATCAGATTTAAGAGCATCAATCATTTTCCCGTACCTCTCTATTCTGCTGGCATTGTGGTGTTCCCGCAGCATTTTCTGTCTGGTAGGCCCTTGAAGGGGCCCTCTGGCCTTTGTTTTCAAAAATGCTTAATTTGATAATGAATTTAGTTTGACAGAAATAAGTAGGTTCTATAAGTTGCAGACTACTTTATATTTCAGGTTTTGAGTTAGCAGGATTTCTATTGTGAGGGATCCTGTGCTCCAGATCAGGCAATGTGTGTGCCGTCTTACGATTTTTTTATTTGACATTATCCAAGCAAGGCATAAACCAGGCCTCTTTGGGGAAACACACAGAGCTAAGTAAGTAAAAAAAATCAATTTCTGTGTATGCGTTTCTCTTTTTGCAAGAGTGACAGTAACAGAGACACTACAGTTTACTGTGGAGGAATTGTGGCTGCAAAACTACTCTCCTAAATTTAGATTGAGGATTAAGCCGTCAATACTGCTGATGCTATTCACGCTGTAGTCCAATTGTTGACAGTGAGGATGGTATTTTTATGGTTAGTGGTTTTACAGAGTAAAATCTTGTTTATTGATCAATTCTGATCCTTGGCGTGCGCTATTGCGTGGATTACTGCCTATCATATGAACATTAAACCCACTGTTGAGTGGCTACAAAAGAACATATGTTATTATATGTTATGATAAATGTCCTGAGTCCTGAAAGAGATATTACAGGATTATTATAGGATTTTTTTTCTTATTCACTAGGCATACATCCAGGACATTCTATATTGTGTTTGTGAACAATATAACCGATTATATTATTCTGTGAAAGAAGAGTGCTCTCTTGGCCTTTCCCCACTCCAGCCACAATCACTGTGATTAATTAGTGAGCACTGGTTACTCATGTTGAATTTATTAGGTCAACATAATTGTCTTCATATACTGTGCAGTAACACCTGTATTAATATGAACTCTGTATCTTAGGCCCAGCAGTTACAGCAGCTCTAATAATATGCTAATGTATGCGGCGAGGTGCTCCAACATCTAATGTGATCATCAATTCTCTGGGTGATGACTGTGTTCGTAAATGTGAAATTAATATCATGTACTGTTCTATTTTCTTCAGAGAGACATTGTGGGACATTCAAACGTGGTGCTGCTGTGTATCTACTAGGACTTAACCATATATATATATATATTTATTTCAAACTCTTCTGTGCAAGCTGCAAGTTTCTGAGGTCTCTAAATTCAGACTCTCCAGGCCCACGTTGGACGCCTGGCACGAGCTTGCGAGAGAAGAGATTTAAGAGCCAAACAGAGTTGAAGAATTCAGTAAGCAGACTTTTAACCACAAGCAGAGGAAAAGGCGAGAGAGCAGGTAGACTCCGAAAGGAAGAAGTGAAACTCGGTAGATATGTGTGTCCCCGTGCTTCAGCTGCCACTGACCGAGAATGAACTCCTGGATCTGGTCAAAGGATTCAAAGGCATTCACGTTGTCACAGAGCCATTCGATGATCTAGAGGAAGGATCGAGACACACGAGGGAAAGATGTGAATGTGGTTGGAGCTGCACAACATGGTCATCTTTCAATAACCTGAGTTTATCTTCTATCCTTCAAAAGGGTAGTTTAACATTTTGGGAAATAATCCACTTTCACGCTGGAGTGTTAGATGAGAGGACACTACTCATATCTGCGTTAACATGTAGCTGTAGCCATCAGCCGATTAGCTTAGCTTAGCATTAGGACTGGGAGCTGGAGGAAATTTGCCAATGTTATCCCGATAATCATCAACATATGCTTAAAACTCTTAACATGGCACAAAAAGATATTGGAATCACTATACCTTAAACAAATATTTTCATTGCATCACAGATAGGACACATCTTTTTTTGTTTTTGTGAAGATTCTTTTTCGTGAGAAAACAATTTCGAATAAGGTCATTATTAATGATAAGTTCCCCCTGCATAAATAAAGGATACATACAAAACAGCAACATTGTGTGAATCTGTTCTTTCTTACATGATAATTCCTTTAGTTTAGTTTTTTTTTATTAAGGTGTAGTTTTCACTTCTCTACCATGACAGCGAGCTCGACAGCTTTTTCAAGTCACTCGTGACAATATTTACGATTATCCCGATAATGGAAATTGATGGATGACGATGCACGTGAATGTTAGCGTGCCAACACACTAAACTAAGATGTTGAATATGGTAAAACACCAGCATGTTAGTAATGTCATCGTGAGCATGCTGATGTTAATCGCTAGCGTGGCTGTAGACTCACAAACAGCGGTTCTCTTGTTTGGTTATAAAACGGTTTTAGTTACTGATAATAATGTTTGGGATGATTGGAACACTGATGTTTAAATTACATTACGGAAACATGAAAAATGTATGATGTCCTCAAAGATGGTCCCTGCGAATCTCACAGCCAGAGTGAATCTCATTTTATGCTGCCCATTCCTCTGCTGTTTGAACAAAAATCTCTTTTCAAAAGTCAGTAGGAGTCCATAAACATAAATACGGTATAACATATGTGTGAAGAGGAAGAAAGAGAAGCAAAGGTAGGAGTAGAATAACTTGGCATTCTCTAAGAGTTACAAACAATAAATGTTAACAACAGAGTCCACAAAGAATACATACGCTTATGCGAGGTATCCTATTTCTCAGCACTAGCTGCACTAATGAAGCTGGTGACTCATTTAACCTCTAAAGAAATAATTGATTACATTATATCAGGGCAGCCGGATATTTTAATTTCGGTGTCCTACTAATAGAGTCTGAGTCATAGTCAGTGCTGTGCCCAAGAAAATATCTGCCCCTTTCTCTCTGTCTTTGTTTGACTCTGTTTGCTATCTGCCCATGTGTTTCCTCTCCTCTCATGTTTTATTACAGCATCCTGTCTTCTCTTTCTTTCTGTGTCTTCTTCCCTCCACCTGCGCACCTCCAACTCAAGGTTGACACCTACCGAATTCCCACAGAAGTGCAGGACAGCTGCCATTTCTACCTTTATCGCTGTTTATTGACTGCACGTTGCAGTGACATGTATATTTTATTCAAGGTGACTGCATTCTCTGTCGGATTTTCCCTCTTTTTTCTGCTTCTTTATCCTTCCCTGAAGTCTGTCCTCAGTCTCTCCTTTCATCAATCAGATATTATTGAGCTTGTGTCTCATTTACGTTGATAACCAAAGTTGTTAATGATTTTGTGTTCTACAAATAAATAATGAGATTTTACAAAAATGTAATTCTGGTAAAAACTGTATGTTCTGTGGGTCCCTATGATGTGTTACGTTTTAATTTGGAAGGGGAAAAAAGGTTACCTGATGCTACAAACTCAGTAAATTTGCTTTAAATGTCAATAGTTTTGTCCTCCCAACTCCTTTCCTACCTCCGTTTGTACCTTCAGCTCCAGGTTTGGGTTGTTTCCCATGTAAACCAGCAGGCAGTGGAGGGCAGCCAGGCGCTGAGGGTCAGTCTTACTGCTGGGACACCTTGGACGCAGATGACATGATACAGCAAATTTACTTTTATACAACATAAGCATATACAAACACAGAGACACAAAGGCAGCAGCACAGGCAGACGGCCAACAGTCAGATACCGCAGTGTGATGTATGTGCAGTTTAAAAGTGGAATTTATAAATGAATGAAAGAAATAGAACAAAATATTGTCCCAGAAAAATATCGAGCAAGGAGCCACTGATGCATCTTTATTGAGCAGGATGGTTGAATCCAATCTGCTGGCCACGATTCAAGCAAAAGTTGTTCTTACATCTCACTAAAATACCCTGCTTTAGCGTCTATTTTATTGTAAATGGGATCACAATTTACAAACAGAACAGCATGATGAATTGAAAAAGACTTGAAACAAGGGATTGAGAGCATAATCGCGTCAGGTAAATGTTTACAGAGGTAATGAATCAGGTGATAAGTAGGGTCATTTGCTCATAGCCTCACGTTTTGCAACCAGTGCCCGCTGCTGGGCGTTCCTAGGTTTAAGGCACTTCTAGACTGGCTTCACTTTTCAGACTCGGAGGTTGCCGCTCGCTAAGATATTACTGTTACACCAGCTCGTTGTACGGTGCTCGCTACAGTACATTCAAGAACAGATGAAGAAAGATACGGAAGAGAAAGAGATCTACGGGCCATATTTATTAGTAATTCTTCTGATTGCCTTCACACTTGCCGGGTGTATTGCTTAGGAACCAGGGAAGCGCAGTATCGAGTGTGAAGTTGTTTAGATGCACGGTTTCTGGAAAGCTGCAAGCAGCGATACTGCAGGCCAAGCAATCGGCCCGTTCTGGACAGGCACGTTTTGAATGGGCACTGCACTAGTTTATTCCAAAAAAGATACCTTACCCTTTTCCACCTGTCTGTATCCTGCCTACTTATACTCTCCCCTGCTCTCAAGGGTCTCCTCTATGTAAAGAAATAATAACCCTAATATACATAAATCCTCAATTTCCACAAAAAGTTACGAATCATGCTCACCTGGGAGGGGTGTCCGATCGCAGTATCTGCAGCAGGAAGGCAGGTCTAAGCTCGGCAGTGTGGATCCTCCCGCTGGCCAGGTCCAACAGACTACCACTGGACTCTTCTTCTGCATGCAACACTGTGACGTTAGATGACCGACACTGCAGGCCCAAGTCCACGTCAAGACCTTAAGGTTGTTAGGATAGACAGACAGACAGGCAGGCAGGCAGACAGACAGAGAATAAGACTGTTTCTACCAACACATACCAATTAAAGCTCTATGTTTGTACAGGTTCCATGGTTAAAAATAAATAAATAAATCCCTATCAGGAAAAAGTAGGAGCACGTTGTGTTGCTGAGAAAGGAGGTAAACAAACTGCTCCACCATATTGCTCAGCTTGGACACAATTTGTACAAAAGCCTTGTCTTACCTGAGAGAAAGAGGGAGTGACAGAGCATCTCCTGCTGCCTGGTGTTGATACAATGGAGGAAATGGTCCTGCAGATACACCAGGATGTGGTAACCTACATACAAAGATAACACAGCACCACCACTATGTTATATTTGTATTCCGTGTGCGCAACAGACATTGATTGGGCTGCATCAGGACACATGCACTCATTTGTATTTGTGTGTCTGTGTTGCTGTTTGGAATGCAAACCGTTCAGACTCACACACTTGAGTTGAATTCCTAAGAATTCTGAGGGAGTGTGTGTGCGTGTGTGTGTGACTGTTTTACATTTCCGTGTGTGCAATGACCTATAGGGATGAAGATCGGATGGAGGTGTGTGTCTTCCTGGTCGCTGCCCAGGGACACTCTGAACGTCTTGCCGCAGTCTGCAGGAAGTGAGAAAATCCAATTTTGTCCCCATGTGGTCAAAACAAAAACACTAACATAGGAAAAGAGACAGCAATAGATATGAGGTATTTCACATTCTTTAAAGACAGCACACACACCTTTGTGGACTAAAAGCACAGTGTAGATCAGTTCCTGTTTGTCTTTAAGATGTTGGCTGTAGCACACACACATGCTTCCTAAAAACAAACCACAGGGACAGAGCAGTTATGGATCACACAGTAGGTGACATCAAAATTAGATTCACGTACATCCATGACAATATTCAAGATATTCAATGACAAATTAAATCAGTTGTGAAATGTTTTGATGGAGAATCAATTTACATATTAATGCCTAACAGTTTTAAGGGTATATCAATCAGTAGGAGGACAGGAAAAGGGTGAGTTATGAAGATTTCTTATTTGATTCAGAAATAAAAGATGCATTCGCCAATTCAATGAATGAATCAATCAAATAATAATTCTGAAAATGACCCATTTCTTATAAGAGGTTTGACTTCTAATTTGATAACATTATCATGCAATAATTCGAGAACTTTCCATTTGAATACTCTAATTCCAAAACATCATTGCCGTCTTTCGTAGCATTTAGTGGAACCTCAGATCACGTAGGATCAGTAATAAAACATACAATAAGCAACAAAGCATAACTGGATTCTCGATAGCACATCGATTTTTCTTCAAACAATCCTTTGATCGCCGTATCATCACTGAGTGTGAATTACAAAAGGCCTCCAGGTTTGATTTGTCTGATCTCTGGCGGTCGAAAAACACAATTCACTGATTTTGTGTTTTAGTGTGTATATCATTGAACAGTTTTGTTGCATCATCATGTGCTGCAGATTATACCATGGCTTCGAAATTGTAACAGTAACTTACTTTCTTGCTTTGACAAAGAGAAATGCAAAACACACACACAGACAAATAGAATTAGTCACGTACTGTAGCTAGAAAGTTTATTGACATCTGTTGAGTGTGAGGGCATATACGCGTGAGAGCACATTATTCATGCAACAATTTATGAGTGTGAATGTGTCACCTATTCTGTTTGTGAACACTTTCATCCTCACAAGCTCCTGCTCTGGTCTCTCCACGTGATAATGGTCAAAACCCAGATTCACAAAGCTGTTGGACACACGTACACAAAAATCACAGTTAGCGAGAGATATAAATACATAAGTAAATACAATCTTTTCAACCTGAGCAATTATGATGGTGTACAGCAAACTAATAACTTGCACAGTACAGGAAGTGTGCAGGAGTTCATTATAGTGTCTTTGATTGCAGCTACATATCAAATACACGTACATTCAAAGGAATGAGGAATATAGAAGGAAATGAAAACATATCTATTAATACTATACGAGTTGTTGTCTTACTTGACTGTGCAGTGAAGATTATCAGGCAACTCTAATGATAGTTCCAACTGTGGAACAGCAGATTTAGATTTCCAAATATATGGTTAAACATACAAGATTATGATAATGTACAAAAAATATTTATTAAATGATAAGACATAGAGATGATTTACCATAGTTTCGCAGTTATGGTTGGGGTAAAACTGCACACATCGCATGAGGAACTTGTCCTGTGAAAGACACGGATTTTGTGTTATTCAATGAACCTCGTCTAAAGAAAATGTGTTTTGTGCTGCCTATAGCTGTCTCATTAAATAAAGTTTTTTAGTTTTTTTAATACAACGTCCTCACGAGTACAGTTGTACATGCCTGAGTGTGTGTTACATGATGAGTGAGATAGTAGACTCTTTGTGTGTGTCCGTCCCACTGGAGCCAGCAGAAGTCCTCCACTATTCTCTCTGACGTTTTGGACAAACGCTCAGGACAAGCCATCACCTGGTTCAAATAAACACATTATTATTCAGCTTTGTGGACATATGCAAAGCTCCCAAGGAGGGCACAAGACACAGTGGAGTTTATGTCTTGAGAATGCGGTTGAAACCATATATTCTTTGCACTTGGTTATGTAAATATATTTACATTTTATTTGCTTATTATTTACCACCAGCCAGAAAAAAAAACAAACAAATGAAATTTATAATTGGCTGCAGCCACTATTCACGGACACTTCCTTCAAGTAAAAAAAGGAGCTGGAAAAAATGAGCAATGTGGTGAATGTAGAGTCAAATTTACCACTCTGTAACCCTCCTGTCTTGTCAGCAGAACATGGTAGAGATCCACATCTGAAGCGCACAGAAGGATATGCATAAATACAACTATATCAATCCAATCCAATGTAATGCGTCTCCGGAGAATGCTGTTTTTTCCTCTCCGAATGTAAAAAAAAAGCCAGATTATGCCTGTCTAAATGTGATGATCTGTTTTGTTACAGATTAAAGAAATATAGCCCACACAGACAGACTCACATCCGTCCTCAGTCAGCAGCAGCAGGTGGCTCTCCAGCACGGATCTCCTGTCAGTTTCTGAGTGGAGGAACTAGGGACAGCCCCAAAAAAAACATGAGTCAGCATCTGGCGGTTTACAACAGCTACCAGATAGAGAAATCTATGTGCTGATTTTCATATTTTAATGCAGGCCTTAAACATTCTACTCATATATTTAAATTTGTGGTTGGCAATATGACGAATGACAAGCAGTAACGACTGGAAGGGTAACAGCTACAGTGGCTTAATAACATATACATAAATAATATTCCTCTGTTGAGAAAAAAAAAAAGACATAACTGATATCATATTTTGAGAGAAATACAAAATATGATATAGTGAGTAAAATAGGGAATGGAAACTGCAAGCCAGAGCACTTTCAGCAACAACAAAAAAAAAAAAAGTCTATGGCACTTAAACACTGTTAGCGCACCATAACTGCAACATCAGCTTGTGGCTGCAGTGAAACCTGCATGTAAGGGGGGCCAAAACAACACACACAGACACACACACAGACACACACACAGACACACACACAGACACACACACACACACACACACACACACACACACACACACACACACACACACACACACACACACACACACACACACACACACACACACACACACACACACACACACACACACACACACTACCTGCACTTTGACCCTGCAGTCTACTGCCTTGAGGACTTTAGTGTTGTTGATGGGATGGATCTCAATCAGCAGAGTTAGACACTTGGATACTACGAAGACAGGATAGGATGTCAGAAGGAAGGATTTGATGAACATAACGAGAAAGACTAAAAATGCAGTATGAATGGCTGATGTCGTGGTCTGTAGATGGAAAATAGAGAAAGAGATGTTACTTGGTTTGAGGCACTCCTCTCCTCTGGTGTTCTGTGCCAAGCTGACAGCTGAGAGGGAACAAAGCACAGGCAAGGTGTCATGTGACTGAACTTACATATATATTCCACAGAAGCTACACTAAATCAGCATTTCTTTTGCGATGATTTGGCAGCATTACAGTCAATAACATGCCAAACTGTGATTTTCGCCTTGTTCTTTTGGGCCCCCACGTTGCAAAATAGTAATGTTTCCGTGATATCGAACTGCTGTCTAGACACTGATATTTGGACCCGAATTTGGTCGCTTACTTAATCCCAGTTTTGTCTCATTTGCTGCTGATTAATTGATCTGTACGTTACAGAGGCTCACCTAACAGCGTCTCCTCCTTGTTCAGGGAGCAGCTGCTGACACACACCTGCTTGTCAAATGTGTACAGGAGCTGTTGGAGAGAATACACAGCCTCATGGAAACGGGCGTGCACCAACCCACACGGGCACAAAAGTAGAATCTGAAGGACTAAAGTGAAGAAGGCACGCACAAAGTACCTTGTTCTGTTTGGTGTTGGAGTCATATTTCCCAATCCTGGTAGTCCCTGTTGCTCCCTATCAGAATATAAAGAATCCTCCTGTTAGGTCATTAAATCCATCAAACTACAGAGATGGATAACCCTAATCTGTCCTGGCCGAGTAGACTAGTACTTTCCCACTGGTGTCTTCCACCACATTGACGTGTGGAACACCATGCTTGACCTCCTTATTACCTCGGCTGACCTTGCCGATTATCCTGACTAGACCTGCTTCACTTCAAACCAGCGATTCACCACTTTCTGGAGTTCAGAAGATTTAAAATAAAAAGGAAGAAGTCTACTCTAAAAACCCAGGGCGCAGCCAGGCATGCATAGAGCTGTGAACCTTGCACAAAAAAAAGAGATTATTTCCTCTTTGCAGGCTGCACACTGTCTTTAACGTACCAAACCCACAGACTCTTCAGCGGGCCTATCATTAAATATTCATGTTGTGCAGAGAAGCACGGTTCAGCACACAGAACTTTATTTTAAATTCTAGCAAGAAACCCGAGGTTTCTGAAAATATGTCAGGCAGAATTAGAGAGAAATCTGTATAAAAGAATTTCGATTTTTCTTTCATTTGGTGGTGTCCATTTGATGATGAGTGTCAGAGAGAATCTGGGATTTTAATATTTCGCTCACTCCGACATCAATGAAGGACTAGGACAAGCAGATAAATAATAGTTGGCAAAACCTATGCATATAATGTTATATTTAACATACACTAAGCTACTCAGTAAAAAGAAGATAAACCAATGCAGGTTGTAACACAAGTAAACTGAAACGAGCACTGGATTAAAAAGGATTAGAATAATTACACTGTACTTGATATGCAGTGCCGTCACTATGGATTTACCTTCCAGGAGTAGAGGATGCCCCCATCTGTCTCAATGTTCAGGATGCGAGTGTCCACTGCTCCAGAGTATTCTGCAGACACAGCATCATTATTATGAACCCATACGTCTATTCGTGTCTAAAGAACAGTGTGCCCAGACAAACAAGTGCTTTGTTCCTGCCATTGTTAATGCTGAACATACTCAGTGTTGTGCCTGATTAGAATATAGTATGTTCCACTGTATAATAACTTATTTGACACGCGAAGTTCCCAGATGTGGAGGTGAATTATTTGGCAGGAATCTGTAAATGTGCCACTGTACATAATGAGATGCTGATGCATTACTGTGTAACCACAACTGTCACGCATCACTTTCAACACAGTTTTATCAGTTGAAGTAACACACATGCAGAGTTTTTATTTTTCAGAATGTTACAGTAAACGTATGATTGCTAAGTAACGGCGTGATATTTAAAAGTCTTGCTGTAGTTGTTAGAGCCTGCAAAATAATAATAATAAGTATTTCAAAGTAAGTCTCATGTTAAGAAGTAACAGGGGGTGTTTTGTATACACTGGAAATAAAAGATAAAAAAATCTGCATTCCATTTAGTTCATATTATACAGTAATTTATTTCGGTAAATATAAGATGTTAGGTTCTGGAATCATGGAACTCCATATATTTTAGGATATTCATTCATTAAATTGTATTTTCTATATTTTTTTGCAGTATTTTTAAACGTTGCTCCATCATTGGGACGTTTAAAAGAAATATTGACTTAATTGTTTTCATTACAAGGTATTTAGAGAGGAAATGTGAAAAGTAAATAGCGACATCTACTGGCACACACGTATTAACCTTTAACTAAGGATTTCTGAGCTTTCTATTTTTGAAGCTAAAGCTATAAAACAGTACAAGCTAAATGTTCTCAGAGAAATTGACTTTATATGTGATATTATGCAATGTTGTACTAATTACACGAATGTATGACACAGTTAAATTCACGATGCACTCTTTAATAACAATGACATGTTTAACTTAAACCTGACACTTTTAGCTAGCACTGTTAGCTAGCTATTGGTCAAAGCTATTCAGTTACGTACGAAACGCTCTAAGAAACCGTTTGACACTGAACAGTGCGGCTGACCGTGGACACCTGAACGCCTCACCTTTCACTCTGCAGACCGACGCTTCTTTCCTGAGGAGGTCAGACACCACATCTCTGTGCAGGTCGAACTTTGGCTTCAACTTCAGCATGTTTACACCTCTATCTGCTCAGTGGCTTTCAGCTATAAATCCCTGCATGGTTTTTAAAAAAAATACTCCGTATTGAGTTTGTTTCCTTGAGAAGAGGCGGCGGCACCTGACTGCTGGAGTCTATTCAGGCTTGGTATCATGTGACCAAAACTTTGGGCATTTGTAAAAGTGAAAGCGGGTGTGCACATAAGCTCATCATTTCCATGAACTATGTGCTTCTTCCTGTTGTCTTCTGAAACGTATTTTTATCGACATGCGGAAATGTAACGTTGTCCCGTTGTTAGCTCCTCCCTTCTCAGGGAGCAGACAGTCGTGAGATTCGCTGCCATAGGCCGAGGAAAGCATCGGTCCAGCGGGTTGGAATCTCTCACCGTCCCGCTGAATGGGTGCGCCATCCAGGGGCAATTCCCATTGGTGTCACAGTGGGTCCCGGGCGGGTGACCACAGACTTCATGTGCTTCACTGGAAGACTTGAGTTTTCCAATAGAAGTGTGTAAGTTGTATGGCTTTAGGTTAAAAGCTTTACATGCATTCGACTATGACCAAGAATAAAGATATTATGCATTGATCTATAGGCCCTTCTTAACAGCCAATTTCAGTGTATTTTCACCCCGACAGTGTGACGATTAAAGCACGTAGATGTGAGGTACAGGTCGATAGGATGAACAGAAAAGATAGCCTTCCTCAAGAGGTTTATGAAAAACACTGCTGCTGCAAAAAAAAAACATACCAAAATGTGTTTCAACAGTGTTTGTTTAATCAAAATTTTTAAATATTCTGTGGTTGTAGCATCTTCTATTTGAGGATTTGCAGCTTTTGTCTGTTTTTAAATCATTGTAAATTGAATGTATGTTGATTGTGGGTTGTTGATCGGAAAGAAAAGGCATTTAAAGCAGTCACCTTGCACTAGATGGGCATTTTCTCACTTTTTAAACAATCATTCATACAGTAGACTAAAAGGAATCGAGAAAATAACCGGTAGATCTTTCAATAATGAAAATAATCATTAGTTACTGCCTTATAGTACATTTAGAGAATAATAATTTAAAAAAACCTGTTAATGTACTGCAAGTAGCAGCATTGAGATATGGATTTTGTATTTCTCAGTCATGTGGTCAATGTAGTAGACTTCAACATTTTGAGTTAGTTTTCTTGGTACCTTGCAGTGAATAAGACATTGACCAACTTCAAAAATAATAAAAAATTAAAAGAAAAAACAAGGCACACAACACGTCAGTACATGTAGGAGTATTACAGTTCCCTCTCCTGTTTATATGTATGGTTGGTTTGATGATGAGAACATAGACGGAGGAAATAAAAATGTGAAAAACTTTGTTTGTCTAAGAAATTATTGTCTATCACTATATTTGGGAATATCCGGTGTGAGTGCACACAGTGAGAAATATGCCGGTGTCACATTAGTTGTTAAGAAAACACATCCAGGCACTGGGACAATCCCAGAGGAATCTGATTAAAGATGCAGCCAATGGAACACAAACATGACAAAATATTAGAAAAAGTAAATTGGGCAAGCTGAGGCCACCCTAAATCAAGGTAATGTTGCTTATTTTAATGCTAGATTCCTTCAAGTTTGTTTTCCCTTTGTATTAACCATTTTTAATAAGCTATGAAACACACTGTACTTTACAGATATTAATTATACAGAGTAATATGAATATTTGAATAATGATGTCTTGTCAGATAACCAATGCTGAAATACACTGAAACCATAGAATGTTTTTATGGCTATTAAATATACTGCTGTTGAATGTCAAAACTACATCAGTTTATTCCAGAGAGCTCATTAAAGACAAATGTAATGAGTGTTTCTTCTTCTCCGTTCAGTCTTATTGCAGTAATACTATTCATTCAACCTTTTCTTGACTTGGAAATACATTTGAGGTTGAGACCTCGTTTACAATATAGCCGAGTTAAAAAATAAAAAAAAAAGTTAAAAGCAATAACAACAACAAGAAATCCTAGGCACTAAGAAACACAAATAAGAAACTTAACTATGCCTCTGTTTGCTTCACTGTTTTGATCCTGACACACTAGGGCATCTTTTGTGCTATTGTTGAGCTCCAAACAATAACATTTTGTAAAAGACATCACACATATTATAGTACACTAGCCTAAGTATACATGTTTGTATTGGGTAAGTATGCTTTTACTGTTGCCATTCATATTGGTTCACGGAAGTTGATGAGCTCAGCAATTCCCATAATAAATGAAGACATTGGTGTTGTTGTGCGGGGCTTTTGATTAGGTATGATAAGAACTTAGTAGAAATGCAAAGGCTTCCTTTGACTGTAGTAACTGCTTTAATAACGACACCATGTGAATATAAGCCTATGTATGTATGCACACACGCACAGTACACCCGTTCTTTTTATACATCCATAAGTACACCCCAATGAGCCTTTTAGTGTCATTTCTGATATTCTAACAGCATTTGATGACCGACACTGCCCCCTTCTGCTAAATCTGAAGACTGCACATAAGAGTGGCTCATGTCTGTGCCCTTCTGAGAGGAAAGTTGAAGCAAAGAGCTCCCACTACTCTTCTTTCTCACGGTACTATAATAATACTGCTACATGTGCTGCTGGAAATGTCATATTCAATGTCATAGCAAGCCCCCAATAGCATTAACTCTGTTCATAACCTGCCTTCTCTTAAGTTTCCCTCACAAAATCCCCCCCGCCCCCCATCTGGTGGCACACAATGTAAAGTTGTCAAAAATAAATAAGGTAATTAAATTAATTCCATAGTACATAGTTCTTAATATTTATTCAAAGATACAAAATCATCTTTATGTATAATGCTGTGTTCCATGAGGATAAAGAGCAATACCAAACATAATATCCTTTGTCAATGAAAATACGAATTTATCTATTCATCACAAGAAGGCAACAGCCGAGCCTAGGCAATATCATGAAGGGTTAATGATTTAGTTAAGTGTACCGTTTCTTAATGATGAGAAGAAATGAAAAAATATATTATTGACCGTTGAGTGTATCGCTTTCATTACCGAGTGCCGAGTGATCATCTTCGCAGGTATAGACAGTCTTTGGTTAAACTGTGTTGGCTGGCCGAATACAACCGAATTACAACCGAGGGATGCCGGAATATTGGTGACGACGTTCCGCCCGCCCCTTCCCCCGTCCGGTTCTCTCTGCTCGTCCTTCCCCCCACCCAGCTACACTACAGACTGGAGTCCCGGCAGCACGGCACGCATCACACTGACAGCTGCGACTGACTCACAAACGAGGGGAGAAAGATGGAGCACAGAGACACCGACTTCAACATTTTGTTAGCGACCGATTCATACAAGGTACAGTACTCATTGTGGTTTGTGGCGGAGGGAGGCTGGGTATAAAGGAGCGGATGATGGATGGAAATTGCTAAAGTCAAGGTGGTTTCATCATCAGTCCCAAGGCCATTACACTGCTCTCTGTGGCCGGTCTCCATCGGTTCACAGAAGGCCGAATTGGCAAGAGGACGATAAGGGGAGGGCTGGTAGAGCAGAAATGGGGTACCAAATTCAGAAAGCAAGCATCCCTCTTTGAGCTAGCTAACTTATATCTAAACCCGCTGGTTATTGCGGAAACAGTTCCCTACCGGCTTTGCTAGTCACAGTGGTATAAAGCTAGCTGTGTTAGCTAGCTTGCTAGCTCAGTGGGAGCGCAGAAAGGAGAAAGAGGATATATATATATATATATATGTGTGTGTGTGTATATAAAGAGCTAATATTAGCCACTAGCTAGCTGCAAATGGGTAAAGTCTCATTCAAGAGCCCAGCCAGGCGTCATGTTAGCCAGCATGAAACTAGCCACGACAGTGACTGCCTCACTTTTGGGAAACCAAAACCGAAAGTTAAAAGGAGTCAATGGCATTCGCCTGCTATGTGATACCGCTAGGTTTTCTGAGTCCAAAGTCTTGCTTAGAATTGACTCGCTCGGTGCCTTTGAACGATAGTTAACAGTCGACTGCAGGCTTTTTAAGCATCTATGGCAAAAACAACAACAGGGAGTAATGTTAAAGAGCGTACCATTAGACTGACCGCACACAAACAATGTAAGTCTGGAACAAATGCACTTGCAGGAATGTATTATCTCACGATGCAAGTGGTTGCCGGGACGTTTGCCAGGCCAATCGGCCAGTTCATGTTCAGCAGCCATGTGACAGTGTTGATGGGACTGAAGAGAAGGGCACAAATGACAGAAAGGAAGGGGGAGGGAGTCAGGACACCAGCAGAAGGTTGAGTTTGAAATCAAAAATGCTCAGATTAAAACTGAAAGGTTGCTACAGAGATCACATAATGACTGGGTAAATGAAGAGTCAACTTGTAAATGAAGTCTGATGTAACTACGTAACGGGAAGATGCATGCATGAACCAACACACTCCATTGTTATAAAAAGGAGTGTAATCATTGGGTACTTGCTCACAGTATTAGAAATATCTAGAGAACAACTCTTAATAGTGGGAGTCAGACATCATATAAAATACTGCTTATTTCCAAAGGACCGGACACCCTTTATCTGTTGTGATTATAAACAGCAGATAAAATACTACTGATTGTTGTAGTCATTCTATTTCAGGGTTAAATAATCATTGAGGTAATGAGATGTCTTTTGATAATTATTTTTTAAAAAGATGGAAGTTTACTATCATTTTTTTTAGAACATCACGTGTCTATTGTAAAACAAATATTAATAATGGGTACTATTGTGTTAAACTGGGGTACAGTTAAAGTAATGGTTTATTACTATAATATATCTCTATTTTAATTAACCTGTGTCTAGTAATGCACTCTTTTTGATTCTCAGCAGCCAGGCTCTGAGAGTGTGTTAGGTTTTGGTCAGATGTCTTTTCACAGACATGCAGTGGAGCTACTAATGCTAAGAATGCTGCTGTATCTTTCTGCTAAAATCTCCCTACAAAATAAATATATAGTTTTACAATTTTTTTAGCAATATAGAACTTAGATTCATGAAGGAAATTCCTTGTTTTCTTTAATGTAGGCAAAGTGATTAGCATGGTAATTATAGTCTTAAATGTGGTTTTGTTTCTTGGATTCCAATTCCAGGATATATGTTACACTTTCGTTTTATTATTTCTTGGGAATGAATAGTTTTGGTTTCATTTTCACAATGTTTCAGATATAGCTTCATCTCCTTCGTAGAAAGAATTTCAAGGTTGGTTATTAGTCTTGAGTGATTGTGAAGGGAAGTGGTTAAGGAAAAGGCACTACAAAAAGCAATTTCAAGAACAATGGTTTATCAAAAATATATAACTGGTATTATTTCCCCTTTTCACAGAAATTGTGAAGGTCTAGTATCTCTTTCTTTATCCCTAAATAATGACTTTCATTGTGCCTCGGGAAAGACACTTCTTACAAATTGCTCTTTTATGAGCTGCTCTGTGGCAACAGAAGAATGCTGCATTTGCTCTTGATCTCATTGCTGTCATCTAGCTACCAGGTGTGTGTCCAATATAAAGCAGAACTTTGCATTGTTTCTTGTCATGTCAAGAGAGCAAAGTAAAGCTAAATGAGGGTAAAGACAAATGATTTGGGTGTTTCTGATCAAATGTCATGTTAGGTCTTTGCCAGTGGAGGTGCACCTGTGTTGCCATACCAGGCTAAGTTACTGTCTCTTTAAACAGCCCGTTGAGTTACACAAAGTCAAACTAAAGGGTTAGCCTACCATACCAGTCAGTGATTTAGGATCAGCTGTCTAAGTCTGAGCTCTTGCACTAAAATCACAACTGTCACAACTAGTGGTGGGGGGAAATGGATTTATGTAAAATTAGAGGTTCTTATCTTCTAAGATTCTGAATCAATTCAGAACTTCCAAAAATCTTTTTTTTTTCTACAAAAGAACCTAGATAGTGATACTTAAGGGTGGAGGTAATCCTACACACCAAGCCAAAGTTGTGTCAAGCATTGTTGTGTGATTTGTTAAAAAAAAAATCACCATAGCTTTACAATGTTACTTTGTGTACAAATTAGTTTTGAAATTGGAAAGTTTCTAAGAAATAAAAAGGCAGCTAGCCTGAGCCTACCAATTTTATTTATGTAACAGGCAGCATTTTTATGTTTGGTATAACGTAAACTTGTTATTCTTGAAGTCACTGACAATTGAGAAATACTACAAAGGTTGTTTATTTGTGCAAGTTTAGCATGAATAAATGCTACCCTTTGTCTTCGGTTTGACTTTTTGTGTTTTATATTAGTTGCAATCAGTAGATATAACTTTTTCAAATATAAAAACAACATAATCTTATACACACTTTACTCTGCTTTCATGCCATAATTTGCTTCACCGCCTTTTATAGGTGGTGTAGATTCTGAAATTAGCACCCCTATGCTCTGAATCAGGAATAATTTTGAATCGAGGATCGATTTTGAATTAAATCGTATGATACCAAAAGATTCTCATCCCTAATTACAACGTACCCTGCGTTTCAATGCGCATACTACCATACTATTGATTATGTCAGAAAAGGATTTAGTATGTCCCAAAACATAGTATGTAAAATATGTCGAAAAATACCAGATTATTTTTACTGCATCCGGTAGCAGTATGCAAGCCAGCATGCTTTTCTGGAAATTCTGACCCACAATCCATTGTGAAGCAGATGCATGAGTTAGAGGGTCAAAGTTCAAGGCACCATGTTAGGACAAAGTAGTACGTCCCAATTACATACTGCATTCAACAGTACACACTTTGTTAGGGCAGTTGCAGTATGTACTAAAAGTAATGAGAAAAAGTATGCCATTTGGAACGCAGCCATGGTGTTGACATTGTTTGGGTGTGCCTTGTTGTGTCATTGAAAGTGGCTTGGCTGTGGTGTCTGAGCATGACCACAGCCTTTGTAAAGAGGGAAGAGGTATATACGATAGAGCACTTGACTGACTCGTAGACCAACAAGACGCATACACTTTGTTCACAGGACATGAAAACAAGCTGCACCTAAATGTCTTTGTATTTTGTCTGTTTTGGTTGAAAAGAGAAGCTCAGCCCCAAAGCCAAGCTTGCCTATTGTCTGGAAACAAACACATGCACGAGTCTATTGTTGATGTGAAGGGTCTGTCAGATTTGAACATACTACAGGGTGGAGATGTACAGAGGATATCATTGTTCATGCACATTCTTAACACAATACCACAACACTAGTTCATCAACATAAGACCACATTTACGTAACATGACATATTTCTGAAGCTTAAATCCAGTGAGAATTAATGTGAGTAAGTAGGTAGGGGTCTAGGATTTGTGGGGAAAAACATTTTCACAGCGCAGAATGGCTACAGTGACGGTTTAACCTGTGCCATTTAGTTAATGGGATGGTCCCATCAAGCATTATGCCAGGCACTGGCATAATGCATAATGGCTTCAGCTGTTTGGAAAGAGACACAGAAACATATTTTCTGTTGGTTAAATTTAGATATTGAAAATTACTAAATCCACCTGGTCTTTTTATATACATTTATATGTGGTTTGTGTCTATATTCCAGTCAATATATCTGAGTCATTTGACGTTTAATTTTTAATTACTTCACTGCCATCAGGGTTTTATAGTGCAGACAAAAGAAGGAGGATAGTTTAATGTTTCCAAGAAAATCAGATCGGATGCATATTCATTTTCTGCAGATGTTTCTAAATGAAAGACTATAGAGGCTTTTTCAGAATTTTTTTTTTGCTGGAAATGACCTAAAACAAGGAAGTTGTGGGGCATAAAAAAGCTGAAAAACGCTAAAGCGCTCCATAGAGATGAGGGGGACTGCAGAGTCCGGTGATAATTCTCTGTGGGTTCGTCACTACAAACAACTTCTTTCAGATTACACACAAGTTATTTCACCCCTAATATAATGAATATTGATTTGTGCAGCTTTAATTAATGTCTTGATTTGACATTTCAATTGTGTTCATACTAGACTAATTGAAATATGCCAGATCTCTGTTAATAAAAATATATCACCAAGACTTGATGCTGTATGAATTATAATAAACTAGGTTTCACTTTACATTTTATTACATGATGTTCCAGGGCGTCAAGATGCTATTGTATTGGATAATAAGTGAATAACACCATTAGGTAATGCTGGACGAGGTCTAGCTAGTGTGCCATTCAAACTAGAGATTGTTACATATTTTGTGATTTTAAAAAAGTGTTTGTGTATCTACATCGGCATGTGGGCCAGTGAATGTGTACACACGTGGTCAGGCACAGTGTCATGTTGTGTGTCTTGACTCTATTTTGAGTCCTCAAAAGCCCAGAGGAAAGGACAGAGACAGGGTCAAAGAAACTGAGTAGATCATTGACATTTATCTTGGCCCTTATTCACAAACTGTGGGCGAGGAGTTGTTTTGTTCCCACTCATTACATAGTGCCTACTTTTCTAGATTATGGTATAGCCGTTAGGCCATTTTCACAAGTTTACCTGTGCTTCCAACGTATTGGTGAGAAATTAAGTGTTTACCAAGAATATATTTAAAGAACGAGCCCATGACCTACATTTAGTCTTGTATTTTTTGTCGTAAAAAATGTCTTCCTTCATCACCTAATTATATTTCTAGCCCTGAACCACATCTTTTTTCCCTTTTATATAGTAGTATTCCCTGAATGCCATTGTAAGACGTACAGTATTTTACCAATGATATTCAGTGAGTGCAGCTTATTACATAGCGAGATTGAATGCCTGTCACCTCTGGTTCTAAATGTATTGCCATTCAATGTTAAGTTACGTTTTTTTATGGATATTGAAAGCAGATCAGTCTGAAAGCAAATGTCAGATGGCAAAACGCGCAAGTGAGCTGTAACCGTTACCATCATTTAGTCAACCTTATTTGTGGAAATTGATCCTCAAATGCCCCAGTGTACTCTGTGGAAATCCCTGGATTAATTTTGGATTTAATTGATGGCCTGATGGCAACAGCTGACATCTTTTCCAAGCAGTTTATTCTTTCTGTGCTTGTGAAACATGCCTGGACATGTTTTGTGCAGTACTTAATTGCACCCTTGATTCGATGTTTCACGTATCAGTCGTGTATGCGAGGGGAAACTCTTACATCCTTCGTCCCGATTGTGACATTTTAGTATTATATTATTTGGTTCAACACAATGATTGATGTTGAACTGGAATGTTCTAATCAAGGATAAAACACCACGATGGCAGTGCTCCGTAATCTTTGAGTTGTGACCCTGAATAGCTCTCAGGGCTGTCTGTTGGTGGTGAGCTGAATTCTCCGAGTCCTTCATTTCCAAGCATGAACTTTTGCTTGAATATGTTTTATTGTTGCCTTTGCATCCCAGAAACTGCTCCGATGTCCAACAAAAATCTAATGTGTAGGTTGTACATTTGCAATCAACATTTCTGGACGTTATCGAGCAATTTTAATAAACAAGACTTGCTATGTGATCTTAAAGTTGTTTCAGCGTTTAAATGAAAGGCTTCATCAGTTCCTCTGGAAGACAGTTCTGTCCAGTATTTGTACATTGTAAAACTTACCGACTACTGTTGATTGCAATAGCAAGATATCTCAATAACCGACACTCTCCAAAACAAACCCCTTTCTAAAGGGGGAAAAATGGAAGAAACCAGGAAGAGCAACTAAGGGGGCGCACCGCCAGCCAGTGTGTGTCTGCGTTCTCACATCCTGGTGTAATATTTGGACCTCATGAACAAAACATGCATTTTTATGTCTCCTGACCAGCGACTGAACAAGGCTCAGGGCTAACTTAGAGCGCTCATTTCCTTTTATTACCTCTTAAGTAGGAGCAAACAATGATTATTCATACTTAAAATTGTGTTTATGTGTTTCTGGTGGGGTTGAGGGGCATAAAAGCTTTGGCCTGCTGCCCACACGTAGACATTTAAAAGAGGGTCTTGATAAATCACATAAGTCGCATAGCATCATCTGTTGGGAGTGTGAACTGTATATTACCACCGGTTTATGTGCATCCATGTTATATTAGTATTATCCGTTTGTTTATTTTAAATGACAATGCTAATATGTCTCCCTTCCTTGATGTTTGCTCGGTCTCTGCAGGTCACACATTACAAACAGTACCCCCCCCAACACGAGTAAAGTGTACTCCTACTTCGAGTGCCGTGAGAGGAAGACCGATTCCACCAAAAGCAGAAAAGTCAAATATGACAAAACAGTCTTCTACGGCCTACAGTACATCCTCAACAAATACCTTAAAGGTAAGTGCTGGCTTACAATTAAAGTATGCTGCTCAAAAGGTTCCCATATTTTGTATTGCATGTGCGATGGAATAAAAGTGCCCTTGAGCACGACACTGAAGAGCCAACCGGAAACCCAGTAGGAGCTTCAAACACTGCCAGACTGAATGACTCTGCAGCTTTTAGGTTTTGGTCTCTGTTAATGATTCTTCACTGTTGTGTAACTATAAATGTGTTTCCAGTCAACTAAACAAATTAAATACGGGAGCTGCCCCGTAGACTGTTCCACTGTTGTCCAGTGGGTCTCCGTTTGCAATCAGGGCACATACCGAAAGCCTTTTGTGATGCGTTATTGTTCCCCATGGGAGCATTTTTATGTTTTTGCTCTCCTCCTCCAGGACAAGGTCAGAGTAGTGAAGGGTCAGCCGTTTAACTGCATGTCTGGCTCTGCTCAAAATTCAGTGCATTGCTTAAGGACACTTCAGCGGGGCAGGTGCTTTCTATTGTGGCCTGCAGCAACAGGCCCCTTACTTAAAAATCAAGAAGATTACAGTGTGCTTCACATTGATTAGACTGAACAGAGCATAACACAAAGCCAGCAGGTTAAGAAGAAAAAGGTAAGTGAGAAAAGACCGAAATAAGGCGAGGTATAATGCAATGCTCCAATTAACTCAAGTTTGTAACGGTGAATGTTTAAGTTTGTCAGCGTGATCCCGAGGGGCATGAGAGAGAGCAAGAGAGACAGAAGGAGAAGGAGTCAAAAGAAAGAAAGCATGCATCTCCCCTCCTGTCTCTTAAGAGGATTTCACGGTGCGGTAGCAGAGGTGCGGGGGAGACTGAGAGCCAGGGAGAACAGAGCGAGAGAAGACAAAAGCACAGCTGCTCTTCCACCGTATGAGGGAGAAAGAGCAGCTGTCCGTGCAGAGCGTCCCTCAGAGCTCAAGGAGTAGCCCAAGTATTAGAGATGCATCCCTGATCCTCAAACTTATGAAACCAAAAGTGTGCATGCTGACTCTCCTAGATTGAGTCATGGACTGAAATGTAATCTTCTCCAACTGTCCTTTAGTGAAGGACGTGGTGCAGCAGAAAATGTGAATGGGATTTCCTTGGTTAAAAGAAGAGTTGTAGTGAGTGAGAGAAGGACCTGTTTTCCCAAACCACCATATAAGGAAACCTCACTTTTAGGAGTTTCAACGTTTTACATTAAAGGGAAACGCATTTTACAATTGGTTATTTACTCATCCCCCTGTACAACCGAGCTTAAAAGGCTGCCATCGGCAGCTTTGTGTTATCTTTGACCAGAGCTAGGCTAGCTGTTTCCACGCTATTCATTTTAAGTTTGAAATATCAAGCTGGCATTCACCCACATCTTTCCCTGTTGTGGACAACAACACTTGAAATGAGGAGGTGAATCGGTTTGTGTTCGGATAAAGTCGCCTTGTCAACATGCACGGGATGCTTCTAATTTAATTACAACAGTGGACAGTAGAGTAGCATTCCAGTGCCTTCTCTCTTAACATTGTGCGTTTCTCCAACAACACTCTTCCTCCTCTGTAGGAAAGGTAGTGACCCCAGAGAAGATCCAGGAGGCAAAGGAGGTATACAGAGAACACTTCCAGGATGATGTTTTCAATGAGAAGGGGTGGACTTACATTTTGGAGGTAAAGAGTTTCAATGTGATACTTTTCAGTTGTACAAAACATTTATTCGTGCATATATGTTGGAAGATTCCATGAGAGACTATTTTAAAGGAATGGGTTTATTGAGGAAAAAGCTGGAAGTAAATATACACAGGTGCCAGTACACGCTAATATTTGCACATGAAACATTCTGAAGGCTAGAGGTCAGTCTCGGACATGTACACAAACACACACACAGGGTCAGCAAACGCATAATAGAGCAAGCTTACAATCTGATTACTGTCATAAGGGTCACATTCTGCAGTAGCAGAGGGGGGCTAAAATTAAATAAAGCAGAAGTGTATACATTTTCCGAGCAGGCTTGGTGGCTAAAAGCCGTATTTTCTAAAAACATTTTCTTGATGTGTAATGAAAGCCTACGCGCTAAAATAAGAGAAATCTGAACCACATTTGGTGCCGCGCTTTTCCATAGGAGGAGAGAAGGGCTTAATTCGTAAAATGCTTGAGATAAAAGTCAAATTCAGCAACTACAAAAAGAATTACAGCCAGTTTTTATATCTAGTTTCAGCACCTTGGAGAGAGCACAGAGCTCTGTACTGACAAGGTATTTTCTCAAGTGACGTGAAGTGTTAATAAACCTCGTATTTCTTATTACTCAGTTTTCCCTTTCTCATCGCATACCACATTGCTGAAACAGCCCTCAATCTGGCAGTCTTTTTTTTCTTCTTCTTCTCGCTAATCACTCTTTACTTCATGTTGATCATCTATAAACCCGCACATACAATCAGGCCCACACGAATGCTGCTCATGCAGTAGTGGCGGTCGTGGTATGTACAGTATTACGGTATATAGACGATGATCTGCTACTTGTGGATTCAGTGTCTTTCATCCAATGCACACTTTTTGTCAGTGTGAAATGCAGCACAAAGTTTGCGTGGGACCTGGTTTGAAATGCAGAAATTATGTAAATGTTCCATATCCTGTCCACATTGCACCCAGGTGGGAAGCGCATGAAGGTCAAATTCCACCAGAAACTGTGTCACCTCCAAGTGTGTGTGTCACTTGCCTTTTTTCAGGTCATCTCAATCGAGACGGAAATGCTGACATTTTGTAAGGAATTGTCCCAGGGTCAGTCTGATTCTGATATTTGTATGTGTTTACAGAAATACAATGGACACCTGCCTATTGAAATCAAGGCAGTGCCAGAGGGGAGTGTCATTCCTCGAGGCAATGTTCTGTTCACAGTGGAGAGCACAGACCCTGAATGCTACTGGCTCACCAACTGGGTGGAGGTAAGTTTGTTTTTCACGTAGGCCCTGACATGACAAAAGTCTATTATTCGATTAGAGTGCGTCGGGCAGGTAGTGTCTAAACTGCACATACTGTTGGTTGCATTGTGGCAAGTGTAGGACCCACTAGAACTGGACCCACACTGGGGACTAAAGGTCAGCTGCTTCAAATTTGACTTCATCTTCAGCGCTGGATTAGCTTTGTGAACTGAGAAGTCCTTGTACATTTTTCACCCCTAGGCCCTCGTATAACAGTTTAGATTTGAATGTGCTTCCTGTATTGCTATGGAAACTACATTGCTTGGGATATTAGTAAGGTTTAATGGTTAGCTTTATTTGATTATTGATTTAGGGCTAAATACTGTCCTTTGGCAACATTCATGCCCTTTTTATTACAATGGAGCGTTAACAGTTTTCTAACAGCCATAAACTATTAAATTTGGCAGCGCGCCCAATGACAGCTCTTACAGTATGTCCTTAAATCTCACTGCCAAGGCTTATTGCTTAACCGCTGCTTATAGATGTGCTGTGACTGCAGCAAAATCAGGTTGGCTGAAAAGTGCCAAAGCAGAGATATAGGTGCTAAAGAAATTTCCCAAAAAAATTATCGTAAAAAAACCCCTGACCAATGTTCTGTTCTGTGAGGCAGCACATCTTTGAAATGATTCTGAACAGTGTTAAGAGTGTGTGTCCACTTTATTCACTTTGCATTTCAATTGGCGTAAAGGCCGTGGCAGAGACGAAGGGCCACTAGGTTCACTTGTAAAGGATTGAGTTTCAAGCCTTCTGTCTTTTTTGTTTTTGCTTTATAAATACAGAAGCTGCTTTGGTGCAGTTAATAGCGTGAATGGTATTATACTTACGCTGATATTCCGTTCCGTTTTTTACACTTTTCATATTTACAGTGCAGACACGAGCGTGGCGTCGATCTTCTCATCTAACCTCGGCAAGAAAGTAAAAATGTTCAAACACAAACATGACTGTGTGGGGGGGGGTTCTGAGAGGTTCAAATCACAAACAGCTGTTTGTGATTTGAAGCAGGCAGTCTGGTGTCTAATGCAGCCTCCTCAGTGCTGCATTTATCACGATGAGCGGATGCACTGTGCAAGTAAGATCTTATGAACTTAATGCTGCATGAACAGACTGTCCTCAATGACTCGGCAGAACTAAATGCATTTACCATGAGCTGCAATATCTTTACTCTATCTCTCCTGCTCGCTTTTACTGTCTCTCTCTCTGTCTCTCTCTCCCTATTCATAAATATCCTGGTTGACCTCTGCCACAGATGAATTGTGCAGCATTTTCTTCGAAGATGATTAAAAAGAAACAAGCTTTCTTTGATTCCATCCATTGATGCAAAAAAGAAGGCGTTTGACCTTCTGTACAAAGGAATATTTGTGGAAGTCTTGCAGACACACTTCTCAAGTTAGTACAAATTTGTCTTTGGTAAGTCTATCCGGCTTTTTTTTTACTGAAGTATCTCGGCGGGTTTTGCAAGTCCTGAGTTTCCTGAATGTTGACTACATTTGGATGTATAAGTTGACACGGAAACTATAATAATTTAATTAACAAAATACACCAATGAAAGGGAGCAGTGCTTGGACGTAGGTCATCCACAGCCAAGAGCGCGCACACACACACACACACACACACACACACACACACACACACACACAGTCTCCACGGCTGATATAAATACATGCATTAACACACACACACAGAGTCATTCTTCATGGCTCATGTAAAATTAGCCGTAGCCTTCAGCCCGATGTCCTTGGGCTGAATCTCCCCTTTGCTCTTGCTGCCACTTCTTCTTTTACTTACTTGTTCTTCTCTTTGTCATTCTCTCTGTCATGTTCTCCTTTTTTTACGTCTTTATTGCTCTTTTTGACTCTCTGCTCCCCCCCTACCTTCCTCATTCCAACACCCCCCCCCACCCACACACACACAGCTCTCGTTCCTTATCTCCCTCCATTTTGTTCTGAAGTTATATTGCCGTGTGTGTGTGTGTGTGTGTGTGTGTGTGTGTGTGTGTGTGTGTGTG
>CALSBV010012181.1:1636132-1648909 GCA_943590825.1 Bovichtus diacanthus | reverse complement strand
CACACACACACACACACACACACACACACACACACACACACACACACACACACACACACACACTGATGGGCACTAGGCATGACTGTCTATCTCTTTGACTTCCCAGATTACACAGAAGTCGGTAGCAATGCAAGGTCATTACGACATGCACCCACACACTGTCAGACACCCACACATTCTCCAGTTTTTCCCTTGCGAGCTTTCACAAAGACACACATCCATACACACCCCACCTCCCCTCAGTGAGTCTGGCTTAAGCCCCACGCTAATAAGTGCTGTGATTTCTGTCAGCAGAGCTTGTTTGGGTGCAAGAAGATTAGGTTCTCAAAGCTTAGCCAAAACAGATAGTAGTTATTTTCCAGTGGACATATTTGTTCTTTTCAATATTTCTGTTCATCTTCAGCTTTTGTTCAGTGGGTGGGGGCATCTCTTCTGTAACTCCAGGCACAATGTTGCTGTATGTTAGCTTGAACACAGGGTGCTAGTTTGTGTGTGTTTTTGAAAGGATTGTCTGTCCTTTCTGTCTGTCTCTTTATGGCTGTCTGTTTGGTGACTAGAACACATTATTATCTGAAAAGCAGCTCTAAAGCTTAATGATAATTTCAAGCATTATGAGCTTCTAAGTCTGCCATTTTTGTTGGGGGGGAGCTCTTAGCGTAATTCAAAAACACAATATATTTTATTTTTGTCTTTTTCCCTGATCTTTTCTTTAGTGGTGTACAGTTCTCAGGATTTTCTAAGGTTTTCTCTCTTATAATATCATGTTTTCAAATAAGCAATTATAATCATAATGGGCAAAGTTTCTTTAGTTTCTAATCTTTTATAGACAAAATGATTCATCTGGAAAAGAAACGCCATTTTATAAGGCCTCTCAAATATGGAGATTTCTTGCTTTTCTCTGTATTTATATCACATTAAACTAATATCTTTAGGTTTTGGATTGAAACAACAAGGCATTTAAAGACATCACCTTGACCTGTAAGAAACTGGGATAGACATTTTTCACAATCTTCTGAGATTGTGGACAACTGCGTGTTTGTAAGTGGCTGTTGTGTTTGTAGACCAAACCATTAATTAATTAATCTAGGAAATAATAATAATAATCATTAGTTGCAGCCCTACCTGAAACAAATGAGTCAATTGGAGCTCTGCTGTTAAAAGCTAAATTGACCCATAAAACAGTTTTGCACAATCATGCTGTATTCCTTTAACGCTGATTGTTCTTTTTCTAAAATGTGGTTTCTACCCTTCCTGTCTTTTTCAGAAATGCTTGTCTACAGCCAGTTTCCAGCACTGGAGGATTTTTGTCTTGTTGTCTGCCATGACTGCGATCAGGTGGTCACTCCTCAGGGCATCCTCACACACTATGGTAAGACACGCACGCAGAGACCCCGCAGGGCATTGGCTCACATAAAAACCTCAGGGCATAATCATACACTTCACCAAGGCACACATACATTCACACTCACACACCTCGGGGTATGTCCAGGATGCACAGAACAAACCTGATCATGCACACACAAGGAGAGCCATTCAGATCCATTTTTTATTCATCCCTGCAGTACACTTTAAAACAAAGCCTACCTACAACTTCTCCTCCACACCAAAACCTTCGAATACTCAGCAGGCTGATAATAACTGAAAAACGCTAAATCATTTACAGAATAATGGACCATAAATAGCATTGTGTACAAGCTTTTTTTAATCCAAGAAATAAGTACATGGACAAAGCCAATTATTAGGATAACTATTTCTGCTCTTCTTCTTAATGTCCTTGTAATCTGAAAAAATGTACCAGCAAAATGAGCAACAGGCTGATTGGCATTTAAAAAATTCAAATATACTTCCATGTGTTCAACCTTTTAGCTTGAAAAGTACTGCTTTCCGGATTTTAATGCGGGCAATTTTTATTTACGCAGGGTTGGAAAATGTATTTGAATAGGAAAGTACTTATAGAAACGTCTTTAACAATGCTTTTCATGGCCAATACAATGCACTGCTCAGCTGCCAACCGTGTCTCTCACAAAATTACATTCCCATACACCTAAAATGCATTCTCGAGGGAAACATGTTTTCACTCTGATGACGGTTGCATTATTAAAATAGTTGTAAACTGAAACAAAACAAAACAAAAACGCTACATAACTACTTGGTCATGTTTAGGCAACAGGATATTGGTTATGTTTCGTAAAATATTATGGTTTCGGCTTAAAATAAGTAGCTTTGTCCCGTCATTTAAGTTACCTTAATAAGTTAAAATAAGTCAGTGTTGACTTTTGGTGAAAGTCCTTTGTTTCACACATCCATCCACCCTGACCTTCTCTCTACGTGAGCTTTCGTGGACTTTGATTAGAAACATATTTGTGATGTGCCAAAAAACAAAAGTAATCCGGGAGAAAATCTGTTTCCCTCGAAATGTATTTGACAAGGCAGTTACACTGTCTGGGAACGTTGTTTTTAAGAGGCCAGGCTGCAGCTGCATATGCTTTATACACCTGTACCATAATTTCATACAATGCGATATTTGTTGCTATGGAGACTGTAATCTTCAGCAACAAAACCTAATGATCTAGTCGAGATGTTGCTCAGCCACTATGAAGTTCAGACAAAAAAAAAAAAAGTAAAAAAAAATGTATATTCAAATTAGAAAACGCATGGATTTTCTAAAAGTTGAAATGTTTAGAAAGTGAGCAGTATGCATTCCCCATTTAAGAGTATTTGTTGTTTACGTGGTAGCACTGTGGATCCCGGCTCTCATTGGCCCTCCACCCTGTTCGTCTACCTCTTGTTTGTTTTTGATTGTGGCTCCACTGGCCGCGCTTGCATCTGCCCGCGAGCTGCTGCTTCCTTCTGTTGGCGGCACGTGCACCAGCCTGAGCCGCCTGCTTTAGCCGTCAGAAGGAGAGAGGGAGGGGGGGGACACATGGTCACGCTTAATGAACACACACACATACACGCACACACTTCTCCCTGAGAGGAGAGAGGCCAGTGCACACACATTCTCACTTTCTGTTTCTCAGCAGAAAGAGGTCAGTGGTATTGTGAGACACACACTCTCATAGACTCCTGGCAGGCGCTGTTGTTTTGTCCCCCCCCCCCCCCCTCCCTTTCGTTGGCAGCGTTCCTGCTTTCTGACACGCACACAGAGTTGGGTACCAACAGGTCTAAATCACACTCATGCACACACACGCACACAGTTGGGAGTGGGAATCTCCTGAGAGCTCCCCATAAAACAAAGCTATCCTCGGGACACTGTGATAACAAGCAGGCGTTGCAGTGGACCAGCAGGCCTAGCTGCACGCTGACTTGTAGAAAAGTCATATGTGTGACTCATGTTCATCTTATCATTTCATCATATTATTTTATATTTATAATCATTTTAACTGTGTGCAGCGACCTAGAGGTCGTACTGTCCAGCCATTTTAGTTTATTCATTGACTTCATTCTTACATTTGAAGAATTTGTACACACTGTGGCAGGTCATGAGAAATGCTCCTCCTGACCTGTTGTTGAGTGCATTGCCTCGAGGAACTGGCCCCGTCAAGATTTTTCTTCTGAGGTTTTATGCATTTCCTTCCATTGTTGCTCATTCCTCATGTTTCTGTAAAATTAGGGCATTTTTTCCCTGCTTTAAATGTTGTGATTGCAATAGCCTTGTATATGTGTGTATCCATCATGGGATCTGCTTTCATGCTTGACCTGTGTGTTGAATCAGCATTGAGGCCTTACAGAAATATTCATGCGCGCGCACGCACACACACGCACACACACACACACACACACACACACACAGAGGCGGAGGGGGTTGGCTCCCTCAGGGGTCAGTGGCTCCAAGTTATACACGCCCAGTTTGCTGCTCAAGCTTTGCTGCGTGTGACGAAGAGAGTGATCACTACTTAAGCCAGGACCTATGCTGGATGGATGTTTTATATATGCCACGTGTTCCGTTCAGAAAGGTTAAGATGTACTGTATTTTTTACGCCAGAGACTTGCTCTATTTGAATAGATTTGTTTATTTAAATCTCCTTTTATAGTAAGGTTATCATGTATATTCTTAGCATAAGTGGCCCCAGTGGGATATCAAATAAATCCCTCACGCTGGCAGAGTTCGTACCATGCTCTGGCCCATGAGCTTGTGAAAAATAAATGTGCGAAGAAATAGTTTTTAATGCATGTGGGTGAAACTCTTAGGTTACTATGGACGGACCAGGATGTCGTAAAGACATTTTCCCAATAAAAATACATGATTTCACCACTCTATAAGCAACATTCTTCATTATGCAAGCGTTTTCTAGGGGCTAGTATAATTAGTACGAGTTTAGTTCAAAGAGCATTTGCAAATGTTGGAACATTTGGACCCTGAACACCAGGTCAAACTAAAGAACTGAAGAGAACTCTTTGTTTTTTCATTCAAAGCTTCTATTGATGTTTTCGAATGAAGCTGTATGTTTGTTTTTTTTTTTCTTTTTTATCAAATGTACTTTGTTATAACTCGCCAGTTTTGTTAGATTGCTGCACAAACAAATATGGATTGAAGCAGAATATTTGGTCAGATAAAACATGTTGGGAAATTTTGAAATGATTACATCCATCTTTTATTTAATACACTCTGACTTTTGGACTTTATAACGCTCTGGAGTTATTGGAAATGTTTGGATCACACAAGTCTGAAACGATCCTACGCAGCCACCACTGGAATCTATTTCTAATAGTATAATACTAATAATATTATCGTAGCCTAATCTTTGTCTGCAACTGTGCAGTCATATTGTGTTTAAACAGAATGAATAGACATGCAAAAAAAAAGAAGCTGTGCAGCATTGAAATTTGAATGTCAATGTTTTGAATGCTTTAAACTATTCAGTACAGCTCTAGTCACAACTGATGATTTGATTTGTGTGTGGAAGTTGTGCTTTTGAAGCTGTGTGTTTGGATACATCAGCACTTCATGCCGTGTTCAGATATTTCAGTGTATTCCTTCCAATTCTCTCATCGACTGCAATTTCTTCCCTCCACTCTTTCAGTCTGCCTCCACTGCTGGTGGCCTGCTGTGTGTGAGTTAGTTGAGTGCACGATGAAAAGGCTGTTGGTGTCAGTCTTCGTATCCTCTCCTTCTAACTTTTTCTCTGTAGTGGTGGATTAATTGAGCTCTGAGGCAAGTTTAAAAAAAAATATTTCTTTCTTTATTTCACTCCTGACTTAAAAAGTGTTTGGGCCGCTCGGTGCTTCGCTGTCTGAGTTTGTTGTTGTGTAAAAGTGTGTGTGCCTGGGCTGTGGTGTAGTCGTGTAGCTCATTTCACATGATGTTTATCTTGAAAGTTTTGCCCTTAACCACAGAAGTTCTGCTTAGTTTCGTTTACTGGTGGTGTTGCTCATTTAGCTGTTGTGTAATTGTTATCGTGTTTCGCTGTGTGAACCATTAGTAGAGGCTCGGGCCAATTAAAATGCCAGCTGCTACTTTACATCAGAGGTAGTTTCCTTGCACTTAAATATGCATGGTGTTTAGAAATGAAAAGTGCATGACTTCAAAATAGTTTTGAGAGACATTGCTCAGAAGACATCGTCATCTTCTGATATAACTGTATCCTGTCTTGACTCTTAATGCATAATAGTATCCATGCAAGAGAGCAATGGTTTGCAACCTCCTTTTCTTTCCTTGACACCCCTTCATGCTTACTGTCTGATTTTAGTTTTTGTCCAGCTAAAGTTTGATCACCCTCACAATGTGAATGTTGCCTCTTTTTTATATGTGGGGAACTGTCTTATTGTTCACTTAAACACTTTAAAAAAGACATAAACATGCTGTCTTTATATAGATTTCCTGTAGTATGTGTACTACCAGCGTCCCAATACTTTCAATATACTATTTTCCAATATAAGCCTAGATACCTTTGACTCTTCTATTTAACCTGAATGATCTTCATAAATGCTTTTCATAATGTTGTCATATCAGTTTTTGTCTGTCTCTCTCCCCTGCTCTTCACTCATTGTAAACAAAACCCAGCTGAGCTCTGAAAGCCTCTGCTTCCTCGTCATGCAATGTCTCCACCCACAGGATGAGTCGGCAGCCAATCGGCAGCCAGCTGGGCTCTCCGCATTGCCATAACGACAGGAAGGCAGGAAGGCAGGCAGGCAGGAGAGCGTTGTAGTGAGGGTGCCCTTGTGGTCGAGTGGCTTAGTGACCTTGCCTGGGCAGCCGTCCATGTATTGTAAATCAGTACAGTTAGCTCCCATCTGGCTCCTTACTCACAGGAGGAGCTCTGTTCCAAACACAATATATGTGGGGCTGTTTTTGGAGTGAAATAAGTTGTTTACCATTCATTATGTCTTACTGTAGCTACAAAAATACTAGCTATGAATCGTTTAATCATTTTAGTCGGCCAACAGTTTAAGCTGCCAAATGATGCTGTTTTTAGTCTTACAGTTATAAATGTACAGGTTTGCAGTCTTAACTTTTTTTGTTTTCTTTTTAATTCTAATAGTAATTCATCCCTTAACAAACGGCATTAAAAGAAGTTTGCTCTTGTATGAATAGAATTTTAGAATTTGGAAAAAAAAACCCGTGCAACAGAGCTTGAATAGCAGGTCGAGGTGGACCAGCCAACTCGCATGTAAAGGGTGTATTTTGCTTGGCCCAGGGGCACATCTGATATCCTATTTCTTCAGATTTCTTATTTACCTTATTCCTGCCTGGAAAAATAAGAAAATGCTACTGTGTGTACAGAAAAAGTACACACATGCACAGTTTATCTATTGCTATAGTACAGCTTCATTGAAGTGTACAGTTAAGTTGACTAACATAGTCTGTGAAATAATGTGTGATTCAATGTGTGATTTAATGTGTGAAATGATGACTGTTGATGCTGCATACCTGCAAATATGGCTCTGGACTTTGATCCTGCTACTCTCAATACAGCTGCCTCGCTGGCCTATTTACACACCTGCACACACACACACACACACACACACACATTCTCACATATGCTAATTATGCTCTTCCAAAGTATTCTCATATATATACATCCTGCACGCAGACGCACACCATCTATGGACGAAAACACACATACACTGGCGGTATATAAGTTCTTAACGTGGTACATATCATACCCACACACACACCTGTTATACTAATGTATACAAAGACTAATCTCTTCAATACACACACGCTATTGGACACACACTCTCCCTCGGTCACCTGCAGCACACTTTCATGTGCACTCATGCACTCTGAGCAAACACACATGGTCGCTGAGTCTGTCTACTCTGCCCTGTTTGTTCCAATGTGCTGCTGTTAATGAACTACTGCTACTGCTGCTGCTGCTGCTACTGCTGCTACTACTGCTGCTACTACTACTGCTGCTGCGACTGCTACTACTACTGCTACTGCTGCTGCTACTGCTACTACGACTGCTACTACTGCTACTGCTGCTGCTACTACACTCATCAACCAGTTGTACAACATTGTGACACACACACACCCAGAATCCCTTATGGTGCTTACGGAGTGAAGCATGACATCAGCGCGACTTGGTCTGAAGTTTGTTTTACACCAAGGACACCATTTCTAAAATGACACTACAGGTGTTCATCAACCAAATAGCGTGATACATCTGTGCTTATGTTGGTGACACTTTTGCATTGCTTTAAAGGGATAGTTCGACATTTTGTGAAATGCGCTCATTTGCTGAGAAGATCAACACAGCTCTCATGTAAATATAAAGCTACAGGTTAAAAATGGTCAGCTTAGCTTAGCACAAAGACAGGAAACGGCTAGCCTGGCTCTGTTCAAAGGTAAATCTACCAGTACATCTATAGCGCACTAATTAACACATTATATCTAATCAACTTATTCTGTAAAAAAAAAAAAAAAAAAACAGGCTTTAAAATGACACCTCGTGGTTTTTATCTGGGGTTATGTGCCAGACTGTTTCCCCAGTCTTTGTGCAAAGTGAACCGGCTGCTTGCTGTGGATACATATTTACTCTACAGACATGAGAGTGGATCAGTCTTTTAATCTAACTCTCGTCAGAGTTGGATTATCACGCTTATCACACTTGATGATGTTGAGAGTGCCCTTTTGTTCTGTGTCCTGTTTGGCCCTCATGTGCCATGATAGTCGCACTGCAGGGTTTTGGGGAAGTCTTTGGTTCAGCGGCTTGCTTTCTCTTGGCGGCTTGCTTTTAGGCCATTAGGAGACATTGCCTCACCTCGAATCTCTAACTTTTGTGCTGTCGTACCTCAGGGATATGATTTCTGGATTAATGTGCTTGGTAAACTTGCATGCGTGCACACGGTTGTATTAGGGAGTTTTTAGCTTGACCTTGGCTTGTACCTGTCATACGCTCCGTCAAGTATTTTATGGCAGGGCTTTAGAAAAGATGTTTGTGGACACTTGGGGTTTTGTACATTTGCTGTAAATCTGTGCGATTGTGAGCATATGGGTCTATGCACACACAAGCTGTTTTGTTTGTTAATGATGATGTACATTTGGCGACAGCATTTGCGTTTTTATTTTTCCACGGTGAATATTACTGACCCAGACACAAATAGCTACACACGGTCTATTATCAGATCTTCAGAGTGAAATGTAGCTGTCTACATAACCCTAACTCTACCTGAGCTGCTCTCTCGAGGTGTATTTCATCATCTCACTGCTCTCTTCAGTTTTACATTTGCATCTTATCAGCAGACTGGAAATTCAGGAACCACAAGGGCCGGTCTCATTATTTACCTCCTAAAGCAGCTGGTAGATTAGAATAACTTTGTTTTGAGCTGTGAACATAATGACAACACACCTCATTTTAGAGCTAAATGGTACATATCATTTTAACTACTTTTCACACCATTGTTAGCAATTGAAAACACTGTGTTACTGTGTGTACAGTGTGTTTTCCCAACCTCCTTTCTCTGTTTTTAAAATTTTTTTATGACATGTTCACCCCTCTGTTTTTATTCAGGTAGCTGGGGTGTAGTTTCCCTGTGAGACAGTCAGAGAGAGACAGACAGTCCTGGACCACACCCCCTCATTCCCTTCCCACCTTTCTCCCACAAAGACATGCATAGCAAAAACCGTAAGTGTGAGCTCCTCTCCTCGCCTACCTTTTTCCCCCCTCACAGCCTTGTTATTTATTCCCCTCCATGTTCCCTGTTTCTGTGTCTCAGCATCCTTTCACTTGTGTATTCTGATCAGATCTGGGTCAAAATGTTTTTTGTAATTGTTGGCTCTGGTTTGAACTTTGCATAAAAACAGATTGGTGGAGCTAATCACACAAGGACACTTCAGATGGTGTCAGGCAAGTTGCTAATTAGAGAGTAGTGAGAAGTACACTAAATTGATTTGTAAATATGTTTAGTTTTTTTTTGTTTGTAGAAAGGCTCTGGCACAGATTTGTCTCTCCTGTGTTACAACACATCCATCTGGCATCTAAGCACTACACTACACTCACTACACTCGGGTGCTAATTGGATACAAATCAGATGCAACAAAAAGTACCCAGATCCAAAAAGAACCCACTAGCAATTAGCGATGCACTTATTTATCGGCCGAACATCGCCAATGTTGGCTGAATGCTGTGTTGGTGATGCAGATGTTGGCTAACCAGCTGCTGATTCTGAGAGGACTTCACTGGCTGGACACGACAAGAGCGTTGTGTTCCGTATAGGGCTGTGTATTAGCAAGAATCTGCCGATACATCGGTATCGGCCATAATTTCATATACGGTACATCACTTCTAGAAATGCATGATCTAATAGTATGAGTGTGTCTTGAGCTGTCACCCATCTACTGTGTGGGACCTAACACATAAGATTTTTGTCTCTGCCTCTGTCTTGACCTGTTCCAGAGAAGCGCCACAGCTCGCCAGCCTCCTCCAGGAGCCCCCTGGTCCCCATGAAGCCCAAAGCACCTGCAGTGGTCCCCGCCGTGGCTCCAAGTCCTGGGGACACGCTGGCTTTCAGGGTCCCTAAAGATTACCCTCACTCACGCTTCAGCAAGGCGCCTCTTGCTGTCTACCCACCAAAGGGGGCACGGAACAAGACATGGTGGGCGCATACTTCTTTTTTCTATATCATGACTTTCTTACTCTCATCCCCCACACCATTTTCAGGAACTGTCGTTTCATAAAATACTGCTTTTGCCACTCCCAAAACATTTAGTTACACTGTAACTAAATGTTTAATGATACTCTTCCCCTCTGCAGTGTATCCCTTCCTGTCGTAAGCCTGGAGAAGATACCCTGCCTCAGCCGTGCTGACTCGGCATCACATGTGTGCCTCACCACCTCCTCTCCCTCCTCCCTGAAACCTGCGTCCCTCACTCCCCGGGCCTCCCAGCGGTCCAGCGAGAAGCTCGTAAACGATCGCGGAGCCGGCAGGCCGTCCACACTGCGCTCCACCACTTCTCCATCCTCTCTGGACGGGCGGCCCAGTCCGGCACGCTCTCCGCTGGACAGACGGCTGACCTCTACACCGTCTCCTTCCCCGCTGGACCGTAAACCCTCCCCGTCACCTTCACCTTCTCATCGATCTGGCGCTCCGCCGCCGTCGTCGCCATTGGAGAAGAAGCCCCAAAACAGGACTAAGACATCCTCCAGGTCGCAAAAAAGACTCTCAGGTCAGCCCTAAGATCATTTTTTCCTTGTATTGATGCAGGTGAAATCCTAGTCCATGCATGTTTCACAGTGACAGTCATTTATTCTTCAGAGTTTCACAGCGCATCCACAGTGCTGATTAATGGGTGCAGCTAGGGCCTAAATGTCGTTGAAGAAGTGGAGAGCGTTTAATAATTGAATCATTTTCCCTGCCGGCTGATTTGTCATCTTGATTCATCAACCAAAACTGTCACAAAACTGACTCTGTAACTTTTAGGCAAAAATCTTTACTGTGCTGCAAGAGTTAATGATGTCTCCTTGAGTTACACTCTTAAGCTTTTTATGCTTTAACAAGCACGCAAACTCAAAAGCTTCCAGCCTGAATGTTTGGCTGCAGACAGGACAGTGGTTGGGTGAGACTGTGTTTTGGAAAGGGTGAGACGCGTCCCTGCAGTTTTTTAAAGGATACTTTAAGTTAACCTTGTGGTCGTCTCAAAGTAATGGAGGTAAATACATGCATTGCAATAAAGTAAAAAGATTTCTGATGAATGCTTCTGGTTGTTGTTGTCATGTGTCTCTATCAAGCTTTTCCTCTTCTTCTCTCATCTTTCTCTTCGTTTGTGCCGTGTCGCTGTGCTCCGAACTTCTGATTTACACCCTCTAATTCACTACTGCTGCAACGAAAAGAAAAAAAAGCTGCTTGTCGTCTTGAGAGATTTCCCCCACCTCCTGTGCCTCTATATTTTTCATCATCTCACTCTCCACCTCCTGCCTTGACCTCCTCGTTTCTCTCTCGCACACTCTGGCCTCATTTTATTTTTTCTTCTTTCAAACACTCCATATTCCTCCTCCTCTATTGCCTCTCTCTCTGTTCATCAATGTCTTCTTTCTGTCTGTGTTGTTTGGTTTCCTTTTCTCATCTGTGTCTCCCTGCAGTCTGTGTTCACACTACCATACTCTTTCTCAACTTCCTTTTTAAGTTTGTGTGGACGTGTGAGTGAGCAGCATGCGAGTTTGTTTTTGTCTGAGTGCGTCTGCGTGTTTGTCGGTCTACCCGTATGCATTGGAGCTGTCTCATACTGCACAGAAAGATTACAGGGATTATAGCAAAGGCCAGCACTAGATTACAGCCCTGTGACAGTAACACTGTTTATGATAACCTGCTGACTGGAGGTTGTTGTTAGCTGGATAGTTTATGTGAGGCAACAAAGGTCTCTGTGTTTCTGACCAATGCTTTAGCATAGAAAGTTCACAAAAGAGTGTTTTGAAAGGCCTCCATGCCTTGACTTTGTCTCAACATTCACCATGTGATCCTGGATGTAGAACATTTGCAAGTGGTATTAAAATTGAAGTTAATATAGATGGTATTTTTTTGTATTTCTCATTCATCATCACCCTTGATAGTTGTTACTGTTTGTTCAACATCTTCATTGCTGAGATGAACTTGGCAACTACTTTAGAACCGAGTCCTTTTATGGCAGTCAACAGTAACAATCAACAAGTTTTACCATGGTCTGGTGTAAAGTACCCAAACAGTCATTGTAAACATTTGGCAGAGCTACTTCCTGCATCAACCCTGACCTACCTTGCATACCTTGTTTTTTTATTTATTTTAATCAGATTTGATTGACACTGAAACTACTCACCAACTGTCATCTGCTTCTGATTGAAAAGTTACTGAATCCTGCACACTTCAAACAAGTGAGAGTAGAACTGAGAAAAAAAGTACAGAAATCTCTCTTGTGAAATAACCAAAACTCTTTCAACTTTGGCAGAAAATAGTGTTCATCTAGGATTCCATTACTCCTAGTAAGAAGCTGACTGAGAAAATTTGTTGTAAGAATGTCCCATATTAATCTTAGTTTGCTATTTCCAACCCCTGATGATTTTATAAAAATGTTTTGCCATAAGAAGAGCTCTTTGCAACAAACATTGAGACTTTGGCTGCAAACTGACAGCGGTCTTAAAAGTTCAGGGATACATTTCATCATCAAAGTACATTTTCTATTCATAAAGCAGGGGAGAGTTTCCTGGGCTGTCATTCACAGTTGATTCTTGTCCGGCTGCCAGTATGGCCTGTCAGGAATGATTTGTCACAGCTTGCGGGTTCTGTACCCTTTATCTCACTAAAGTGTAAGGTAGGTGTGTGTGTGTGTGTGTGTGTGTGTGTGTGTGTGTGTGTGTGTGT
>CALSBV010012181.1:1560796-1591132 GCA_943590825.1 Bovichtus diacanthus | reverse complement strand
GTGTGTATGTATATATATATATATATATATATATATATATACACACATATGTGTGTTTATGTATGTATGTATATATATATATATATACACACATATGTGTGTGTGTGTGTGTGTGTGTGTGTGTGTGTGTGTGTGTATGTGTATGTGTGTATATATATATATATATATATATATATACACCTTTAGTATGGATTTCCGGCGACGACACGCTTAGCTCTCTAGTCAGCGCAACGTCTTTAAAGGTGCATACCACCGTGTGTAGGTGCAGCGCTTGTTAAGACAAAGAAAGAATTTTGGCTTTATATTATCGGCTGATAATTTATCGGCTATAAATTAATTATCGGAAAATAATACGTAATAATATAAATTTCCCTGCTGTTGTACCAGTCTAATGTGTGTGCGTGTGTTTACATGTTTTACAGGGAGAGTGTTTGATCCTAACAAGCATTGTGGAGTCCAGGACCCCGAGACTAAGCGACCCTGCACGCGGTCTCTCACCTGCAAGGTAACTCAAATACACACACTCACACTTTCCACCCGTGTGTAATTTCTTTTGAGACAATCGTAGTTTCTGAACCATCTTCTGTCTCAAGTCCGTCTGACCAGGAAAACAGCTTTGTTTGTTTATTGGAGTAATGATATTGAAGGGTGCACTATCATCAGTTCTACTGTAGGACTCCAACCCACAGCTCTGACCCTGTCTGCCGCCCGTCTGGCTCTGTGATAAGTCTGCACTTCCCATTTCTCAGTTAATGCAGGGTAGCAGTGCTGAGTCATTATAGGGCCACACTTCTCTTGATGAGGTAATTATAGATGTTGGATGAGGCTACAACATCTTTCAGCAATAAAACTATTTTACTGCCCTTTAATTACTTCTAGCAAGCAAGCTTTACTAATCACTTCAAACTGGTTATTTTGTCATTTTAGGTGTATCAGTGTAGTGTGCTGATATTTCTTTATGACTAGTGAGAATTACCACGTTTCCATTTTTTTTCTTGCTTTTCATTATTGACGTATTCATTTATGCTAGTAGTCCGCATGGGAACCACAATTGTTGTTGTTAAGGTTGAGATGACCGTAAAATCCATCTTATGAACATTTTCAAGCTTAAGAGGTGTTCCCCAAAAGCATTGTAACTTAAAATGTTCTTAAAAATTATTATGTAGTACCTCTTCCCGCTTCCTAGGAGGCTACGAGGGTCATAAAGGGAAACCTTGGTTCATCCGTGAGCCTATTTTGCCACGTTTTTGTGTTTAAGTGAACAATGGAGACAACCATTTTTTGAAATTGGTCCAGTATTGAGCGAGAGCGCTGCAGATGCCCTATGGAGTAATAAAACAAGAAGTCTCATTCCGAAATCTCGCGAGAGGCTAAAGACTTCTCCTTGAGCCGGACTTGGTGAGACACAATAATAAAGAGAATGGATAAAGCGAATGGTAAAGAAAACCGTCTTATTTCTCTGTAAGGTCCTTTCCATAATGTTGTCGGCTGTATCGTTCTTGCTCTATACTGGTCCAATCCTAATAATGAGTCACTTGGACACACAGATATGGAAAAATAGGGTCCAGGTTTAAAGATACAAATGTGTCCTTTTTTTAAAAGTTCCTGAACCTGATTCACTGATTTTTCATGACTGCTGATGCGCTCTGTCAAGTAATGTTTCATGTAAAGTTAGTGATTATTTTTCAATAAGAAAACAAAAAAACACACACCCAAAAATTCATTTGAGCAACGGATCTTACGGTGAATTGTTGCTGCTTGATCTCAGGTTTAAGAGCGACATCTTCCCTGAGCAGCAGGTAAATCAATCAAAGTTTGTTATTTTTGAAATGTATGAGTGTATAAGACGCACCTGTCAGGTCTTAAAGCATTTGAAGAGGCCTCAGTATTATCTTTGAGTGAGTACAGTAAACATTTTAACGGTTTAAACCAGTATTTCACCAGCCTCGCACACGCATCCTTTAGAGCACTATTTGAAAACCAAATGTTTGTTAGCCGTTTGCCTTCCAAAGTAGTTGGAAGGGTAGACGAGCTCACCACGCACCAGCAATATTTACCCATGTTCCCAGCAGCATGGTGCAGTGATTATGGAAACTTTCCTGAAACCAGAGAGCCATGGTTCAAGCCCCTGTGGGTGCAACCATCAGCCCTCCGATCAATACTTTCATTAACAAAGTCTCTCTGGAAATAACCTAAAATCTGCGGTTAGTGCTTATTAGCTCACACAGGGACAAGTATGAAATTGCGATTAACCTTTTTTTGTGCGTTTTTTCGGCTGCCACAGACTCACTCTTTAACCCACCGAAGAGCCGTCTCCGGCCGAAGGAGACATTTCGACATCCTCCTGGCCGAACACAAGGGGCGGGCGAAGGTGAGCGAGGGAGCAAAGGAGAAAGACATGGACAGATTGCAGGCAGGGAAGGAAGGCAGCAGCCAGAGTATGACGTCACAAGAAACCGCATGTCCCAGCAAGCCTTACTGCCCAAACGGACGACCTCTGTCCACACTGAAGCTACGGCTGGCAAATGCACACATACCCAGGTAGGACAGTGGACATCCACACGCGCAGTATTAGAAGTATGCATGCATATACGGAAGGCCATACACATTTTAAACTAAGTAGTTGAAAAACCAGGCTACCAGGGACTGATCAGATCTGTGTCCAATCAGGTTATGTTTTGTCAGTCACATGATCCATGTGTCAACATTTTTACCAAGAGGGAAATCTAAACCGTATAAATCCATAAAAAATGTATATATTGGTAACTACATTTCTCAATTAGATATTTAGTTTCTTATAAGATTCAAAATAATCTGACTATTATTTACTTCCTATGATTTACTACATGTAAATGTTGACTTCTAGGTTGCCTTTTTTATATATATTATTATATATTAATTAATATTACATTAAGTGAAACTATTTACTTGTTTTCCAGCTGATTGTGTATTTTCATAATTCTGTTTCTTTTACGTTCTTTAATTCAAGTTTTTAAATTTAATCTGTACTTTTAATGGAAAGCAACACTTTCTGGACAAAAGCCTCACTATCTTTTTATTTATTAAACATTATTTATATTAATTTTTTTTTTTTTTTGGATACTTTTGCACTCAATTATGTAAGACTTTTACTTTTTCCATCAATGTATATAACATAAATATGACTTTTAATACATTTACGTGGGAAATCCTTGTCTCTTCATTTCTTTCCCACCAGGGGATGCTGTAAACAACAGTGCATGAAAGGAGAAAACATATTGTCTGCCCTTGTGAAAGTGTTCGTAACTCATTTCCTCTTTCTATGTAGTAGATGATCCTCTATTTATAAAAAAGAAAAAAAAAAAAGGAAGTTACTTGTGGTTTTGTCACTGTGACAAACATTGAGAATGACATTATTGCAATGTTGATGCAGATATGACATGTGCATTTGTGTTTTTCTGTGAAAACTTTTCTGTCATTCTGTCTCTTGTTTTCCTCCTCCCCCCTCAATCTGGCTTTCTGTCCCTTTTCTTTCTTCATCTTTCTTCTCATTCTTCTTCCTCTTCCACATAACTTTTCTATTTTCCTCCATCACCTTCTTGTCTCTCACTCCCCTCTCTGTTAACCCTTTTCTCCCTTCCTCTTCCAATCTCTTCTTTGCCATACCACTAACTTTTCTCATTTTCTCCCCCACCCCCTTTATTTCTACCATGTCCCCCCCTAGGGTTCCAGGCTCCACCACCTCCAGTCCTCTGCCCCCAGCACCCGCCCCTAACTCAGAGCCGTCTCCCCACAGTTTGGTGGCAGCAGCAGCAGACGGTGGTCGACTTTCGAGTGACGAGTGTGACGCAGAGACTCCAGAGGACAGCGACAAACCTGCCTTACATTATTCCTATCGCCACCCACAGCCTTTAGGGGTAAATCACATCACTACTGATGTCTGCACTAACAGACATTTCTATAGTCACCCTTGGGGCATTAATTACCCATTCGCACCAGTTTGAGGCAATATCTCCCATTTTCACCCTGCAGGGTCTGCTTTAAGATGCTAACAATCTGAAGGAATTCTTTTTTTGTAGGTGTTCAGACTCAGGTGAAGTTCTTATTGAAGGTTTCTGGTTCCAAAAAAAAAAAGATGCGAGGGTTGTGTGCAATTTTGATGTCAGTATGTCAATTGAGCAGATTATGGCGGTGTTTTTTTTTTCATTTACATTTGAATGACTGTGCTTTCTGCTGTTAAATAAGTATTTACTATAGTGTATATTATTACTAAAACAGTGACATTAAAAGTTTGAGCTACCCAGTTGCATGTGGTCAAGTCACATCTTCAGTTAGAAACAAAAATAGAATGATTGATTTGTTAATATTGTCCTAGCTTAGGAGACGGTCCGCTTTACAGATATTTTTTAGATCTCTGAACGTATTAAGTTCCCAAGTAGATTTTAGTCTTGCTTGTGTTATCAGTCAGTCTTGATTTGGTGTTTTTCGCCGCCTCTCTCGGCCATCTGTTCATTTCTATCAATCTCTCTTTCTGTCATTTGACGCCTCTTTCACTCCACATCCTGCTCAGTCTACCCGCTTCTTGATTCCTTCCTCTTTCTCTATCGCTCTCTGTTTTCCTTGTTTTTCTCTGCATCCTCTTCATTCATCTGCCTGTCTTTTTTCCATTTTTCTCATGTGCCTTCTCATTGTCTTCTTTTACCCTTCCCTATCCCTTTCACTCCACTTCTTTCTCCCCTCCAGTTTTGCGTATTCAGCAGCAGGCTCATGGGACGGGGCCACTATGTGTTCGACAGGCGATGGGACAGGATGAGGCTTGCGCTCCAGAACACGGTGGAGAAACACCTTAACGCACAGATGTGGAGGTGAGTGTGCGAGAACGTACACTCGGTGTAAATTTTGAGTATGTGAAGTTTTTTTTATATGAAGCCTGGGAGTGACCATACAAAGAGGGGAAAAAAAAAAAATTATATATACACTGTATATCAAGGACATGATTTACTAATTTTTGCGCACAAGGTATAATTGATTACCTTAATTTAATTGAATCATTCTCAGGGTTTTGATTTTCGGACATGAAATACTTAGTTATGATATTTATTGAGAGTTGTCTGTATATGTTTGCTGGGTATTCTTGTTTTGTTTTCTTACTTGTATTTTCTTGTTCGGAAAATAAAATAAAATAATGGAATCTAAAAATGTCTTCGTGGGCAAAAATTAAATAATTAAATAATTTTGCCGGCCCACAAGACCAAGTCACTCATTCTAGCTGCCACCCGCTTAAGGCACTTGTCCTCGGTTGTAGATATGGATATGGATACGGAAACTCTTTAATTAAGCTTCACTTTAGCTGGGGGATGAATTATCAAGACATGTTGACAACAGTTCTTTTGAAAGGGATTACTGGCAGTAAAAGTCACTGCACTTCATGCTTCGGGGAGAAAGGCTGAGCTGTTGTGCTGGCTCTCTGGATATACACTTGTCTCGTGCGCACAAATGACCCAAAACGTGGAAACAATTGAATTGAATTGAATTGATTTATTTATTTTATTTTTTTCTCTTTATGGCCACCCCCAGGCTCCGTATTTTTAACATAAAAGTCTATCTGTAAATGCACACAACACGCAGGGAATTTATTTCCAAGCTACTGTATATACACAGGGGTAAGTTTACTGTCACTGTGAACAGGTGGTAATATGGGGAAGAAGCGACGTGTGCGCTAACCTGTTTTATGAGGGGAACGAAATACAAGTGAAATACTTCCTGTACAATGTGTAGACAGGAAGTGGTTGTGTTTTTTTTATGTTTCAGTAAATGTAATCAATAAAGGGCAGCAGACAGAGAAATTAATACAAAAAGAGAAAGCGATGCTAGTTCTACATTGTGTTGATTTAAGGAATCGTATTAAAAGGATTGGGAAAGGAATATTTATTTTTTTCTCATATTAATAAATTCATGGGTTAGAAATGCATGATTGACTAAGAAAATCGTACTAAATTTCTCAATTCCTGCAAACACAGAAAGCCATTTTTCAGTAAAATCCAACAGATGGATTCATTCTTCAGGTTTAGTACTCTGAATCTATATTGGCAGCTTTATTGGTGCATTTCTCCTCCTGTTTCAGGAAGATGCCTCTGGCTGCTGAGAGCCTGCTCTCCCTCTCCTCCTCTTGTTCCTCCCCCGTCACTTCACAGCAGACTCCCTCTCCCACCTCCGTTACTTTTCCTCTCCTCTCGTCCCCCTCCAACTCTCTCTCCTACACCGCCCCATTTCCTCGGTCTGCATCCACGGCAGGAGTGTTCAGCATTCGAGACGCTCCGCAGCCCACCGCCCCAGTTTCTGCACAGGCCAAAGCCCGTAACGGCCCGCATAAAGCCAGCCGCGCATCCAAAGACATGGAGGATTCTGTAGTGGGATCTAAGAGGAGAAAAAACTCCTCGTCCTTTTCTCCTTCTTCCTTGTTTCCAACTGTGGATAATCTTAGGAGGAATGGCAGCAGCCATCATCCAACGTTACAAGGTTCACGGGGGACTGCAGAGACAGTAGCAAACCCAGCCAGGAAAAAGGGACTTGGGCGCGGGGGAAGTAGGCTTTGGAGCAGCGGCGAGGACTGGCCGTCCAGAGCCTATGGGTCTCAAAGCCACAACTCACAGAACAGGTGGGTGCAGGGCTGTTTTAAAACTTTAGACTGTCGTCAAAATATATTTGATCAGCCCCGGATCTTAAAGGTCAGGGCTCCAAACAACATAGTACAGGCTCAGTTCAGCGTGACATAGTGCAATGTGGAGAGAAACACATGAGAGGCTGATTTATTAAAAGGAGAGCGTTGTGTAAACAGACAGGACAGTGCCAACAGTGCAAAGGCTGTGTTGACAGGTGTTTTGCTTTCCTCCTTCTTAAAAAAAAAAAAAAACAGCGATGATTTTATCGCAGTCAAAATAGATCCTATAGTACAGTGAAAATTGAACTGGAGCCCAATATATATTATTCATGGCAATTTTTTCCCCTCCTCTGGTCTCCAGTCGTGAACTTGGCATGAACAATATACCCTACTCACCCACCAGGGAGCCTGCCTCCACCCCCCATCAGCCCCTGGCTTCCCCCTCCGGACCCTTGGCTTACGGGGGAGGAGCAGAGGGCAGGAAGAGGAGGAGTCCCAGCTCCTACAGAGGGAAGGCCAGCAAGCTAAGCAGGCCGGGCGGGTTGGAGAGCCTCTTTGGGAATGGGAACGACAGCGTGGGAATACTGGCTTCGGGGCCCGAGTCCCCGAGACAGGTAGGTGTCACATGCAGGCTGTCTCTTTATTGTTTCCGAGTGTAGTTTGGTATGCTCAATTCTGAATTGCCAAAACAACCTTATAGTCAACTGAGAGTTTATATGTACACCACCTTCACATCCATTGCTAAAGGAGCTAAACAAAATAGTTATCAATGATCAACAGCAAAGACAGATTTACAGTCTGACAAAAAGAAAGAAAGAAAATCTTAAATGTTGCTCTTGGCTCACATCGCTGCTAACATAGCTGTACACTCTGAGCCTTGTTAAACTGACCCTCTCGGTTATAACAGATATAATGCTTTAGTCGCAGAGCTACAAGAAAGAAAGTGTCTCTCTTGTTCAGTTTTCTTAATTTTCTGTCACCAAAATCTGAAACCAAAAGGAGAAATTCCTTCACAACATGAAACGACACATTCACATGCATTAGGGCTGTAAATCAAGTGTGAATGAATGAGAAACAAGGTTTGCATGTTTTTTGCAATTTTTATTATTTATTGTTTACATTTGTTCCGGTTAGTTTTGGATTCACATTCACATATGTGCGCGTGTCGTCATTGCTCTCCCGTCGTTTCCTCTCTCTCTCCAAGAGAGAGTGTTTTCCAACTGCTTCTTTATAAAGTCATCGGACCCTTGCATGACATGTTCACATGTTACCTCAAACATTTGTTGTTGTGGTATGTCTGATAATAGTTCTATTTTATTTTTATTTTTTTCAAAAGGGGCAGCCCTAATATGAGTAGTTACAAAAGGCACAGGTCAGGTGGGAAAAGGCCGTTTAAAGGGATGTGAGATGAATTTTTTAAAAGTTTTATGTCTATTTTTCAAAGATGTTAGAAGTTGCTTTACACACAGTGAAGCCGCCATTGAAGCAATAATCAATTAAAGCCAGCTAAGACGTCTCTGTCTTCTTCTCCCTGCAGGCCAAGTTGCATCACTGACAGAAACCTGTTTCATGGACAGAATGTTGGGCAGCTGTGCAGACCACCACCGTTTGTGACCTTTGACCCTCACCACTCTTCCACTGACAGCACCAATCAGACTGCTTCATCTCGCCGATGTCACCCCTATTCATCCAATGACCGCTCAGTTCACCCGCTGTGACATTGCGCTGTGAACCTGGAGTCTTTCCCCACTGTGGACTGGCAGTTTACTTCCACCTTCTAATTATGGATCGCTCTGACTGAAAACTACCGTGCATTACTTTTCAGAACAGTGGAATCCAAAAACTTATCCTCTGAAAAGGGAATTTGCCTCACAAAGTTGTGTTAATAATACCAGCACTGTACAATTTCCAGGGAGAAAACAATTATTTTCTGGTTGCTCTGACCATTTTTTTTGTTTGCTTTGTTTGCTGTGTCCGGTCAGCTGACGAGGAAAGAGGTCTGTGATTGTTTTTGGGAGTTTGATGGTTGAAGGACCTACTGACTCGACTACTGTAGGACTCAGACGTCATCTATGCCACCTCAACTGCCCCCCTACACCCCTTCATTTTCTTGATTTTTAGCTTTCCCTCTCCCTCAAAAAAAGAAGAGACAACAGCACTTTTAGTTTGGTTTCATCCAGCCTACTCTTCTCTTTCCACCTATTTTTCTTTATTTCTCTCCTTTTTTTCTTAACTACTCGTTATATCAAACATCTCTGTCAACATCTCTGCAACTCTTCATCTCTTTTTTTGTTCTTCTCTTTTATCCCCCTCTCTCCCCTATCCATCCCAGCATGGCTGTGTTCAAAGTGCACTTACTGCCCTCGCTCCCCTCTTCACTGACTACAGAGCAGTCTCCAGCAGTGCCACACCAAGGACCTGTTCACACAAGAGAAGAAAAAACCCATCTGTGTTACCAACGCTGCCGTGTCAATGCATTGTATTTCCATATAGGAAGAAATATGTTTTTATTTGAAGATTTTTTTGTATTTTCTTTATTCTGGTTTCAAATGTTGCAAGAAACACAAACTCCTGTCTGTGTGTCAGGACTTGCATCCAAAAAAAGGAATGATTACTACGGTGTTGGATCTTTTTTTTTTTTTTTTTATTTGTACAATAATTTATCGTTCTTAAGTTATGTTTGTTTTCTAACTGACCCTCAAGGTTTGAGTTCCAGAGACCGTTTGAGCAAAACGTAATTTCTATGGCATTTTGAAGAAAAGTTGAAAGTATTAAGATAGTTCATATTGTTGAAAATGTGTACATATCTGTTTATTATTTTTGTATTTATTAATAATTGTCCCCTTTTACTAAATATGAGCTACACAGAGTATTGTTGCCCTCCTATCTATAGGTCTATGTTTAATGATATTGATGAGATTGGCCTGGTTTCTCAGAATCTTCAAGAATTTGTTCATTCGCAAGTTTTTTAATTAATACTAATTACTCACACAGCCAAATATCAACTTTGACTGTGGTTGCTGTGTATCTTCTTTCCATTTCGCTGTCCAGCTAGATAGCAACAACTTGAGGTCGATTCTAAAAATAATTTTTCTCAGCATGTGCTCAAAACTGAGTCTAGTTAGGTCTAGCTTATTATATTGTCTGACAATCAATATCTTCACTCAAGGTGCACTCACGTAGAATGTGAGATGAGGTCGAAAGCTCAGAAAAGAGCTAGAGTATATACATTAAAGTATAATCATAATTAAAAATGTATTTATAGAGCTCTTTTCCTACAAGAGATGTAGTTAAACAGTCCATGTCCATAAACAGCATTTATTTTAAGTATTTTTTTTAATACATTTTTAGTATGCCTGCTGACTTTTTAATAGTCGACTCAATGTTCTCAAGTTTCCAGTGTGAACACACTCAAAACCTGCATAGAAAAAGTATGTACGGTAGCTTGAAATGTGGACATAGCCAATGCCTTCATCAGCAGATGGCGTTTACTCAATTGCTCTTAACATTTCCAATGGCTCAAAAAATGTGTATTTGACGTATGATAATGAACAAAGGTTGACTTTGTGACACCAGGCCTTGCTTAGTATTTTTATATAAAGGGCCCCATATTCATGTTTGCCTGTTGTTCCACCCTTTTCCCACACTTCTTCATACAAAACTATATTTTGAAACTTTCTTTATCTTCCAGGAGCAATTGGTCTGGTCTGCGATTATGCTCTCGTGTTGTGTATGTAAAAATCGAAGCTAGTTCAAACTGCTTTCACTTACTTCTCGGCTGCACCCATCAAGCTTGTTACCGATTCTGTACTGGAAATGCAGCGAAGCCATTACTGTGAGCCTTTAATGCATTTTTTTAAATGTATCCTAGATGCATACACACAGCATCAGGTGTTCAAAACAACTGCGTATGTATTCTATAGCAGCTCACTAGTACAACTTTATGTCCAAAGTGGCAAAAACATGGTTACATGGTAACTGAGGATGTCACATTGTAAAGGTACAAGAGAAATTCCTAAAATGTGAGGTAATTTTCCCTTTCCTTAGTATTATGGATGCCATAATATGTAAAAAAAAAAAAAAAAAAAAAACAACAACAAATGGTAACGTTCTTTTTAAAATGTCTAAAAAGTACCTTTTTCATCTGGTGTTGCTGATAAAGCCAAAGTAACTGAGAGCATTTAAACTTGCTTGACAGCAGTCTTTATTTTACTATACACACACATGGTTTATCCGGGTACTCGGGGTGTACAGTTAACTGGTTAAAGGGATAGTTCGGAGTGGGATCGTATGAGGTACTTACCCATAGTCGGTGTATTACTACAGTAGATGCCGGTCGAAACGCACCCAGTTTTGAGAAAGGGGACAGAAGTTCGGGCACAGCAGCAAAGCTATGTTATGCTATGTTTCTTATATATATATTATATAATAAATCGATATCCGTTTAAATGTACGCTATATTTAGAATATTTTCACTGCTTTACCTTGATGTCATACAACCCCTTCTGACGGGGAACTGAAGCCGCTTTCTTTGCTCTTCAAAGCCACCACAATCCTTTTGACAAAAAGTAATTTCATTGCGCAGAACACGGGCCTGGATGGTCTTCCGCTGCCTCGATCGGTTAGTTAGTTTGTGTGACTTTGGTGAATCAGAACTAACCCTTTAAAAACACCAAAGACTCACAGTTACGCAAACAAACTAACTATCAGGGCAGTGGTAGACCAGTAACTTCTGTGTTCTGCGAGGTAAAATGACTTTGTGAAAGGAGTCTGGTGGCTTTGAACGGAGCCAACCAGTCAGTCAGTTCCCCGTCGGAAAGGTCTGTCTGAATAACATATAGTGTACACTTAGGCTGATATTCGTTTTTGAGGCGGGCCTTTCTTTTAGGTGGCTTCAATATGTTTTGCTGCTGCCCCCGTCCACAGCAGTACAAAGCTTAGCTCCCGTGCACATACTCCTGCCTTTTCTCCAAAGTAGATGGCGTGTTGACCGCCATCGACTGTAGGTAATACACGGACTACGGATAACTACCTCATACACCCCACTTCAAAACATCCAAACTATGCATTTAACATGCAATTACAGTATACATTTTCTCTGTTTAACGCAACATAACAACTGATGTACTAGTGTACTGTATATAGATGGTTTATGGTGGTTTAATGGCTGAAAAACATGGTTTAGGTGGGAATCAAAGTTTAGTTTTTCCCGCTCAGTACCTTCTCGCGTGTATCTACGGATCAAAGATGGTGTTCTTAGTACTGGGATGTTTTGGGGACTTCCCACCCTGACTTACTGTTAATAGTAGTACAAATGAAAGTTACAGTCACTGTTGCAGTTAAAATTAAGACAAAGTTCATGGATTTCAGAGCAGTTGTATATTCCTTTTGTTGATGAATTTTATGGAGGTATTAACAGTTTTTTTAATTTTTTTTTTTATATAAAAACCTCCCCCTTCCTTTTTTTGCACTTTGTCATAATGCCCAGATCTTTAATCAAGTTCTATTTATATAAATGTTTGCGATATTGAAACCAAATCTATATATATATATATATATATATATATATTTGTAAAAGTGTTTTTGGCAACTGCAGTAAAAGAAGATGAAGTGTATTCTCGGGGTGTTGGCCCCTACAGCGCACCATTGTTTGTTGTGTGTCTGATCCAAGTGGTGTCGAATGTCTGAAAAATGCCTTGTAAGAGTCGCGGTTTATTCACTCTCACTGCAGTTGGATCAGAAAATGGATTTCCTACCATACAACTGAACACTTGCTGTATAAAAAAAATGGTCTTATATCCAAGCTTTTATTAAATGATTGAACGTGGATGTTGTGTTATTTGTAAATCCAAGATGCAGCTTTTAAATTGGAAGGAAAGTCCCACGGAGGAGGGAAGCCTGGAGGGAATTTCTTCAAATGTGATACAAACGTCCACCAGGACTTGAGGATGGACTGATTCGCTTTCTGTTTTTAAAGGTCAGGGTCACTGTGACCTAAAAAAAAAAACCCCACGAGAACTCAAGAATTCATACGCTACTTATGACAATTTCACACAAGGATAAGATAGGATAAAATGATGATGTGAGGACATTTTGGACAGACATGATTGTTAACTCCAACTTGAAAATACAAAAATTTGAGTTTTGTATAAGTTGAGTGTTTTCTGTGTGAGGAACTCATGATCATTGATGTCTTGCATGATATTTGTATGCAGACAAGTCTTCTGTGGTTGTCCAAGCAGCTACAATTATGTATTTTGTGCTTACATTTTTTTTACCAGATACATCTGTAACTGCCATTTTCATTCTTGAAAACACTGAACTGTGCTGAGCCCTCTCTGTGCGACCTTTTGACACTTTTGCCGACTTTTATTTTCAGGATTTTCTTCCCCCAGCATCCTGGCACCCGACTGAAACGTCTGAACAACTGCTGGATGAAGAAGATCAATCCTACTGACTGTGGCGACCCCCTGACCTTTCCTCTTAGTGCCCACCAGCAAGTTGACATTTTTGGCGTTTTGTGAAGTAGCATTATTGGATGGATTGTCCTAAAATTTCGTACAGACATTCGTGGCCCCCCAGTAGATCAATCCTGATAACTTCGGTGATCCCCCTGATGTTTCATGTAGCAGCATCATCAGTTCAACATTTTAATTTGTTGACAGTCCCATCAGCCTCACCTGAACTTTAGGTACGAGGTAGCAAATGTTGGAATGCTAACATGCAATTAGTTAGCTTATCACAAGTGACCTGCAGCATCATAAAAACTAGAGCAGCGACTTATCAACTCAACTTATCCATTAGTCAATCGACAGAATCACCAACTTTTTCAATAATCGAATAATCGCTAATGCAGTTTTTCATACAAAAATGGCAGGAAATGCTTTTCATCCAAGGACAATTTATAGTCATTGTACAGCACAGGGTTTTGTATCAGAAGCAGTTACTTTCCCATTTTTGCTACATAAGAAAAACTGAAAAAAGGCAATTTTCTTTTGTGGTGGAAATCTTTTTTTCATCATATTAAAATGAATATCTTTGGTTTTTGGACTGACAAGACGAGACATTTCAAGACATCACCTTGGACTTTGAAAAACTAGGATGGACATTTTCTCACTATTTTCTGACATTTTATTGAAAATAATCCCTCGTTGCGGCCTAATTCAGACCCTTGCAATTTTTACTAATCGTGGTCAGGTTGAGTTGGACACCACAAACTGTAAACGATATAGAATTTAAAAAAACAACAACACAGTGTAATCTAACCAGGACCCTTTGTGAATAAAAAGTAAAGGGAAAGAGGAGATATTGGATTGGGACTCTGGAGCTTCTTCCCCACAGCAGGATGACTTGCAAGGTTAACGTCCAACTTTAACGGCTGATAACACAGAAGCGCTACTTCTCTTCACACTATTGCTCTGCAGGAAAATCATCTATGTTGCCGAGGAAATTAAACCAAAAACACATTTTGTGCAGCACACAATTACGTGCATGACAAGTGATCTTTGAGGAGTCCCTCTTGGTGCTTGTAGTGGGAGCTGAGCTAATTTTCCATTCCATCCTTAAACTCTGCTCATTAGCTTCCAGCTTGTTAGTTAGAAATACAGTCTTTTGATCACAGACGTCTGGTACACATTAAGCATCTCGTAGCGTGATGCTGAATCCCAGCACAAACCGTTTACCTTTGTCTGCAGTAATCCAGACATTTGCTCAACGCTGACCGTTTGCCCTCTCCTGTGCTTTTCTACTCGTCCTTAACAATGAATCTTTATTTAAAACATTTTTTTTAAATGTCAGGAAAAATGTCAATTAATGCATTTTTGTTAGGATACTGAACAGTCTTGTCCAAACTTCAGCAACATGTTATGTTTATTTAGAGAGTGTGCCAAAGTTTTACCACATTTTTCTAGATCAGAATCCACGAGATGCGTGTGTCTTGTGGCAGAGCTCACGGATTATTCATGTAACTAATTAACTAAAAGGAAAAACAAATTACATTTCAAGTCACAAGCATTGACATTGTTTAGATCGCTGGGAAGTGAGATCCAAAAAACACACCTGCAATTACCACTTATCGCCATAGGTGACGCCAAAGAGAACAAGAGAACAAAACGGATCTCAGAGATTGTAACTTTAAATTAATGTTGAAATTTATACCATCTATGATTGTAGCTTAAGAAAGGTTTCGCAGGAAAGTAGTTTCACAGAAATGAACAAGTCCAGCAGGAACCTTATTAGGCAGCTTCATTTCCTGTCTGCTGCGTTTAATGCCCATTAGATTAATTCACAAATGGAGCGCAGCATTTATCTGGATTTATCAGTTTAACCATTGTTATTGTTTTATGTCTTGTCCATCCAGTCTGTCAGTTATTGTGTAAGTACAAAATCCAAGATTCCTTAACACCAAACCGGCATTATTTATCCTCCTTTGATCTTTTTACCAACATTTTGCCAACCGTGACGCCTGAGAATTGTCTTTTGTTTGGCCCTTACAAGAGCTTCTTGCCACTGTTGTGGAGGACATTTGTCCTCCAGTCTGAGTCAGATGTGACTGTAGAACCCCAGATAGTGGTGACTAGAGACTGATTTTAGAAAGTCAAGAAAAAGAAACACAATGAACATGGAGAGATTGCAGCTGACCGCAAAAAGATAGGAAATACCTTTTTAGCACTATAATATTAATAATAAACTTTAGAGCGAGACTATTATACTTTTGCTGAACAGCAAATGGGATAATGGTAAAGGTTGTCTATAGTGTAACTGAACCACAAATATAGAAAAATTAAAAAGGCAGGGACCAATTAAACCAGATCTACTTCAAAGTCTACTATCACCAGCTAACATTAGCAGCCGTGAGCTAGTATTCAGTAAGGCTGTAATATTCAGTAAGACTGCATTTTATTGCTCATGAATTCTACATTTCTTCTTTTTTTTCTTTTTTATCGGCAGCCAGTTGATTCACAGAAAACAATTACACATTCTTTACTTTACGCATGTTTAGACAATTATACATCATGGCAAAATTAAGGGCATATAGGAAAGAAATGAACGTCAACAAAAAGCGTCCAGGTTTAAATCAAAGTCCGTCAGCTTCATCTTTAAGACAGCCACTTCTATCACCCGAGGGAATCTATTACTTTACTTTCGCTTTACACCAACTTTTCATTCCTAAGTGTAAGATTACGTAACTTTTGAAAGAAGAATTAACAGTGTATAAATTTACATTTCCTTCTGAAAAAAATAGACAGTTGTAGAGCAACACCTGACCCCTGAGTCTGCTTTTCAAAGATGTGTCGAATATACTGTATATCCTCATCCAACATTTTAATCAATTTAACCTCAATGGATTTGCTGTATGTCAATGTTTAGTCTGCCGAAAAGATTATCCTGATCTAGAATCTCATGCAATCATTTGTCAGCTTTTGACTATACAGTTGCCTAATGACAGCAGCCTCCTGGGGCTGTTTTTATGACACAGCTTTATTGAGTTACAGGTCTCTTTACACCAGTTTTTGTTCCAGGTTTTACTCAAAAAACCTGGAACAAAAACCTTCTTGAAAACGGCCCAATAGATTAATGTCATGATCACAGTCTGTCATGAACCAACATGTTAATGTTTTTCTCTGGTTTGTGAGAGTTTAGTGTGGGGATTGTGTGAAAACATGTCAAGGCTGCAAACTATAAGCCATTTGACTGATATTACAGTAACAGTCAAAGTGTCCATAAGGGCCTGTGAGCCTAGACGCACATCTGATCTTTTTCATGGTAATTCTCTTATCTGAGAAAAGGAGATGGCATGTAACAAAGGTCAGAAAGAAACAAAATCTCAGTAGAGTGAAAGATAAATTCCACATAAAAGTAAAAGAAACTGTGGCCCTAACCCACAACCCTGCATGGTCAGCGTGGGTGCCTTGATGCGTAGCCCTACATATTGCTCCAACATTTGCGTTTTTCCCACCAAAGGAGCTGCAGCATTATTTTTTCATGATCACACTGCACAGCGCACTACAGTGTCACTCATATGCCTACACCATTTCCAAACATAATTTAAGAGGAAAGATTCAGCCTGAAACGCACTGTGTGTATTGTATACCTGGTCATATTATGTTGGGCAGTTTTAGGACATGTTGCAGAGGCCTGTGTAAAGACTGCTTTGGCACTGAGGCAGTGGCAGTAGTTGCATGTACAGATGGCTCGACTGTCATCTATTACTGCTCTCCAGGCAAATCGCTACATCCAATTAGATTTATTTGAGCATGACATCCAGCAGTCATTTTCTACCCGCTGCTGCCTTTTTTTTTTTTTTTTTTTTTTTTTTACATTAATGGACTGAAATGACATAAAAACACATTGCCGGCAACATTGACACCTTGTGGTCAGTTACCTCTAACACAACACCAAATCCGATGAGAGGCACTCAGATAGAAATGCAAAGCACAACAAATGATGTCAACCTCAAAGTAAGGAGCGACCCTCTTTAAGTCTTCATTTACTCACATGCTCCCGCTGGGATGAACAATTACTGCACAGGTCGTCCACTGAATTCATAATCGCGGCAGCTACCACGCGACTTAGGAGGATGGGAAAACAAAAGAGATGTTCAGTCTAATCTGTTCATCTTGTTTGTGTTTTACTAAGTGGATCCCACTGGAATCAAGTTGTACCCTCATCTCCAGCATCTCCACCAGTCCCTCCAAATAAGTCCCACTTGTAGCCCGTGCTGTAATTATAAACAGGCTATTTAAATGACCAGCATAAACAAATTATTTGTCATGCACAAAAAAAAAAGTGTCCAAACATGTCACTAGGTTCTGTGATAAATGCAGCCTGCATGTAATTGAGAAGATAAAAGCTCTCAGCTCTATTCGGGCGACGTCCATGAATGCCGAGGAGTTTCTCCCCCCATTGCAAACAGCATTCTTATGATAATGGAATAATGCTGGTGCTTTAGTTAATTGTGTATAGCCGATAGTGGTGGGCACCTTTTGTTGTGAGCTCTCATGAGCCTAAAGGAAAGAGCTGGCAGGGATTATAACTTATAGAACTTCTCAAATTCCCCCACTTTCTACCCACTTTGCATTCAATGAGTGTTTTTCTTGCAGAGATCTTGTAGGATGTATTGTGGATGTGTAGAGCATTTTTGTATCATTCTGCACATCAAATGCTGCCCGACCTGGTGGCTAAATGAACTATTTTTGTATGACTAGCTCTGGATGTTGAAGAAGAACCTTTTAAAACATGTGCAACACATCAGTCTGTTCACAATTTGTCCAAATTCAAATGTTATACTGTTCCAGTTAAAGTAGGATAGCAGCTTTGCTAAAGTGGGACACTTTTTAAAACTATTTGCTCTAACTCGATCTCTAACTGTCAGGTTCCAATTACAGTTTGATTTCAAATGTGTTTAGGTTTTTGCATTTTTAACCAACTTAGCTGATGCAGTTTTTTTTATTAAAATGAGTTACTAGGCAGGGTTAGGGACTCCGGATCTAAGGTACGATGGTTTCAAATGGTTTAATGACACCTTGCTGTCCTGAATCACTATTTCTAAGCCCATACAATTGAGTTACCAAACAAATAGCATAGCATCCTATAGAAGTAAAACAAAATGGTAATAACACATAAGATACACTATACAAAGTATGGAAAAGCCAATAAACATAAGTACGCTCAATGGTCTGTATTTTTATATTTCATTTATATATTTTATCATCTACTGTCTTTTTATTGTCTTATTTTATTGTCTATTTGCACTTTGTAAATGTGTTGCATTTGCATTTTCTTTTAAATATATTTTGTAAAGCACTTTGAGCTATATGAAAAAGTGCTTTATAAATAAATTGTATTAGTAATAATAATAATAATAATGATAATTGTTATTTACTGCAGTCATATTGTTTTTGTTTTGATCCTTAGGCTTCAGGCAACCAAGACTGTTAAAATACTGGCAACAACTATACTAGAGTAGTATACTACATACTGGCATTACTTGTACTATTTCTTTATACTGTAGGCCTAATATTATACTTTATTATTGTATTGATATCCTACAATATACCTCTTTCAGAGTAGAAGTAAGGCATTTATTTTTTCAAAGTGTCAAAAAGTGCCCAGCACATATGGGCACCTTGTCACTAAAAACATACTAAACAGGAGCAAAAACATAATGAGAGCGAAGGAACAAAATACACCTCTATGCATGTCAAACAATGTCAAAGCAAATATGAACACAATCCATCTCCTTAGATATTACAGCTATAAAACACAATTTAGGCACATCTAAGGCACAGACTGTGCATTTACTACAAATTGAGCCAGGTGAAGCACTTTGTACCAAAGTCTCGAGAAAAAAAATCAGGACATTCTGCAGACATTTTAAGAAAAGGCCTGTATCTAAAAGTGTGGTATAATGGACAAAAGAACAAAAAAGTGCATTTAATTGTAGACCTCTCACACAGGGGACACTTTTTAGTTGCCACTGGAATTGAGTTGAAGCGCCCGGGTTCCACCGCCAGAGGCCAGATACCACATCTCAACTGGGCACAGAGCTATGGTTAGGTTCAAGGTGTCAGTGCTCTGGATGGTAAATACACAGGCTGCACCGTCTCGATTTTCCTTTACACAAAACTTCTTCCGACCACTTCTGATTATAATTTTTGAATAGCATCGTTTTTATTTTTTTGATACAACAAACTATGCTACAGAGTAGGCCCCCATATATTATAGAACTAGAACATATTGCTTTTGTTGACGTAGCCTATTATCACTCCACCATTTTTTCCCTTCTAATTTAGCATAAAGGGACTCAAACCACATTTCGTTGCGTAATCATGTGTTTTGCAATGACACTAAATTAACCTTAAAAACCTTGTATTACTGTGTAAAATGTTCCTATGAAACTACATATTATACTGTTGTATCACTTGTCAATACCCTGATAACTAAGACAATCTTTAGTGCTTGTGTACCAACTTATTTCACTTTCAGTATTTAAAAAGTAGCCCATGAGGTGTCATGTTTTACAGAGAAGATGACTTATAACTTCTTTAAAACTATGGTAACACAGCATTTCACTAATGTACTAATGCCCTAAAAGCTTTTAATAAGATATATAGTTTGACTACAGTCTTTTATCCTATAAGTTCACTGCATATCTGTCATTTTCCTACTTACAAAACTTTTATCAGGTCACTGCAAATCCCCTTAGTACTCCCTCATCTTCCTCTCCATCACCCCACAGTAGCTACCACCACCCCCGCCTAACTCCAGCTTCCTCACCCCACCTGCACCACCCCATTACATGCTAAAGTTTGAGCCCAGCTGCCCCTAATTAGCGTACCCTCTAATACTATCTCATTAAACACAGAACACATAGTTAATACATTAGATAGCTAACGTTAGCGTACTATTTCGTTTTTTTCTATGGACCATGTTGACTTTACTCTATCTAGTGAATTAATATTTAGTTAAGTTATTTCGTAATTTGTCAATTGTGTGCATATCTTTGACATAACTCAAATTTCATTATTATTTCAGCTGATAATGGATGGACCGGATATACAAGTTTATTTTCAATAACCTGGAAACAAGGTAAGGGTTAGCTGTCTTTGTATGAAGTTACAGTTCCTTGTAAACGGTTTTGTGTCCACATATGCTGTTGTTAATAATTTTTAAATTATAGTTATTGTAGCTGTACACGTTTTGCCAATGAGCAGCGCCACCTCTCAGAAGAAAAAAAAATGCTAACGTTAACCTATGTTTTTAGCTGATGCTGCGCTCAAGCATTTTAGCTAACTCAGCTAACTTTGGTGAGAAGTGGTACAGAGTTGATTTTATCCAAGCTAAAGAATTCCCACACCAGCCATTTAATTAAAATAGAACATCACAAAACATTGGGCATCTTCATGGTTTGGTGTCCCGTGTTGCTTATACGTAAGGGACAGTTATTATGAGGGGCAAGTAACGTTAAGTGAGGCTAAACAGTTATTCGACTTAATTATTTAGCTAACACACTTCTGCTAAATTGATTGAGCTACCTTCACATTAGCAGCATGGCTAGTCGGTAAATTATACGGTTTATTTGAGTTAAGAATACACTTACTTATCACTATTGTCCCTTGCCGAACATTAGGGAAAAAATTAATATGTTTTCGGAATGCTTCTACGTTTGTTTGCAGGGGAGTTGTTTGATCACAGTGTGACCATATACCTTACTGCAAATAGTGAATAATAATTAATGGAACACTAACATTATTCACAATTGGCCAAAACGAGTGTGTTTTGTCCACTACTGGTTGAGTCAGTGGTACTTGTTGTGGCCTTCTATGCTCTGTATGAACGCTTATGGGATTTTGAAATGAGACTGAAACCACTGGAATCAGCATTCTGATGAATCTGCCAGAAGTTATGTTCGGGGTCGTCGGAGGGACTTCAGTGGGTCCCCATCCAAATGAAGGATAGTTCATGTGCACTCCTTTCCACAGTACAGGAAGTGATGTTGAATACAAGCTAAATATAATATTTATGTTCTATGATAGCGTATAGCTTATCCAAACAAGGGACATGAACTTATCAGATGTGGTTCCTCGGAGAAAATTGAACCAAACGCCGTTGTTCAATGTGTCTGTACTTGTGATTCCTCTTTTTGGAGAAATTGTGACCCCCTGGATTATATAGACCTATTATCCACAATGTGTATATTTCTAATGAGTAAATGCCATTTACTTTTGGCCACACATTTCTTCAGAGTATCACTTTTAGCCTGATTGTTACTCTGGCGATTAACTACGTATTTTTTATTTTATTGATAATATAAGAGGCTATTTATCTGCTGTAGCCTATGAAGTTTTGGGAGGGTGTATCCACTCCTGTTTAATTTTTGCGTTTGCGTCGTGGACTCTTGTGGAGAGCTCTGTGTCCTCAAAAGGTTGCGCGTTTTGGGGGATAAATCAGCGCTACAACAGTGTCCTTTGGGTTAAAAGCTGGAAAATAATCAAACATTTCTTAATTGAAAGACGTCAAATCCTTCATTTTTTCGCAATGTCGCCCTAAAGTGCCAACATTTCCAGCTGAAATTGGACGTAGAGGGTGCACCTTTGCGCAGAGACTGGTTTAATGCCGAGAGGCTCCTCTGGGTGCACAAAGACAGCGGCTCGCAGACGAACTTGTTCAGAGTGAACCGGGGACGCTGGGAGGCGAAATAAACAATCTCCGGACTCGAAGTAGCTACGACCGCGTAGTTTTACCCCCTCAAACACACTATTCCACCACCCATCCAACCGATACAAGGTAAGGACTTGTTTTTAATGCGTTTTAGCGCAAATATAGGGCTGCGGAGCGGGTTAAACCTCCTTCGCTTTGGCTTCCCGAGCATGGTTGTTTTTGCAGAAAATGGCGTCATCGCCCTCTTGTTTCTGCCTGGCCGCGGTGGGGAGAGGAATAGTTTCAGAGACTTATAGCAGCCTTTACATGTAGCATTTACCTCCTCAAAGATGAAATCACCTACTACAATGTGTTTTATTCAATAGTAAATCGTCAAAACACGAGATAGTTCATGATTTCGCTCGATAGAAGGACGCGCAAAGATGGAAGGGTCACCGGTCCTGTGCGCCAAGCTGCTTCTTGGAAAAGGTGGCACGGAGCCGCAAAACGCAGCGTTTTACATTCATAATTATACCATCCTCGCGGGCCTCATGCTAATCCAAATGACCACGAATGGTTTAGTGTTGTTACCAGGATGGTGATGGACGTATTAATGGGAGCACTGCACCTTGTCTTTGTTTGTATTTTATTCGGGTTATCTCGTTTTTACGCCGCACTCCCCTGCCATGCTGCAATCGTTATGAGGGGCCTCTCGTTTACGGCGTGAAAGGTGCATTTTGTATTTGGCTTTTCCTTTGATCAAGTCAAGCTGTCCCATTGTTGCTCAAAATAGTGTTTTTAGGCTGACAATATAACCGTGTAAAAAGAGATTTTCTGGGATAATGGGGGCGATGCAAATCGTGCCATGAGAACGGCGACTGCCCTGCGCTCTGGTTCGCTGCTTGCCAGACAAGGACAGCCTGAATGAGATACAAATAAAAGTATTATGGACGAATCACATAGTTTTCACAAAACTGGGGAAGTCCGGCGCTGCGCAATGATTGTGTTGCTGCTTTGCGCAGAGCACAGTGGCAGCTGCTGTAACCGCCGCCACCATTTCGCCGCGATATTTTTTTTGTGTGTGTTGGCCAACCTTTTGTAAATAGTTGGGGACTCTTGGATAAAAGAGCACAATAGTATTCATGCGGGCCCTTTATGGCCTGTGAATGCGGTCCTAAGTCCCACTCCGGCTGTCCTGTCTTTCCCCGTCAGCTACGTGCATGCGTCCTAGCACTGGCCACCACACATCCACCATAGCGAGGCCACTCGGTTCCCTCTGTATACGCTCTGCTTGGTTCCTCCTGTGACCAAAAGTCGAGGAGTGATCGTGTACTGAGTGTTATTGTACAGGCCACCAGGATCAAATCGAAACAACGACAAAACATCAGCTTTGGACACTGCACATCGCTCGCTCCGTGCACATTTTTATTAAGTTTCCTGAGTTATGCAACCGCATCCCCGTAGAGCGAACTGCTCATCCGCCTTTATTTACTCGTTACCCACCAGCGAAAAGGATATTTGTGTGTAATATCTTGTGAATTGGACCGGTCCCTGAGCCGACGACACTGAATTAGGAAGATGTGTCATTTGCAAATCACCCAGTGCCATTTGCGTCACAGCCCGCGGCCTCGCACGCCCATGGGGGGCGATGGAGTTGCAAATGGAGACTGTGTGTGTGTGCTGACGCTGCCCCAGCTGAAAGGGAACCAATAGACACGGACCCGGGCGGCAACGATCGCCGTGCGCTTCCACTCTCCAGTAGTGCACCGAGTTAAGATTCTGTATCAACGCGGAAGATCGCACCGTTTATTCAGGATGGTTAGGTTTCATTCGCCCTGCCAGGGATGCGTAAGTGGATGCGTACACACACTGGTTAAAGCTCCTTCAGGGCTCGACAGGCCAGCCGGAGAGGAGTATATCCGTCCGGTCCTTCCCTCATGGTGCTCTGTGCATGTGGCTATTGTGGAGTCGCTCGTGTGTGGATACATGTCTTTCCACTGGATCGTGATGATTTGCCCGTAAAACCTCTATTAACAGCGAAGAGAATATGGTTGGATTATGTTTCGGACACTGGATATACATTCGCGTCGTGTTCGTTACATCCACAGCGCGCCATGCGTTTCTGGTATGGAGATGAGCAGGGCGTTTATATCCATGAACGTTTTATTTGTTGCTGTTGCGCTTTTGGGCACTGCGCATGGTTTCATCCACCAGAGCTCTGAGAACTTATTCACAACACAGGAAGTCCTGAAATTCTGAAACTAGAAAGTGCAGATTCAGTCAGCATTGAAATAATTTATAGGCTTGTATTTTGGGAGAAAGATGTAATTGATGTGTATGTGTATATATATATATATATATATATATATATATATATATATATATATTTTTTTTTTTTCATCAATTATACTGGTTGATTGTTAATATAATTAATTCGTAACAGGCTGTTACTATAACACTTCTTCTAATAGTATGACTAAATGTTTCTGCAGCATTGTTGGAAAATAGCAATAACCTATACTGTTAAAATAATTAAATAATTAAAATAACAATTGAATTCATGCATTTAGATTAGAAAACTATTCTTATCCTTTCTAAATATGTTTTATGTTGCTAAGCTTTATGTTTGCATGCACTTTATTTTAAATGACAGTGTCCCCTTCCTGTCCTAAATTAAAAGCTTCAGATGATGGTTCAAACCAAATCAAGGAATAGAGAGTGCTACCTGCTTCCCCGAAAGATGTTCCGTAAGGTAGAGATTCATCCCAGAATGCCTGAGTCAGACAGCCCTGCTGCTATGGACTATTTTTATCTTTGATAATTTAAGGTTCAATTCAAGGTTCATTGGTGCAACTTTGAACCTGCATGTGGCTGTTATTACCAACCACGACAGCGACACTGGTCTTGTTTTTGCCTTGTGAGTCTGTGTTTGTGTCATGATGGAAAAATGTGGTTTGGAGACGCCTACTGTAGCATACTTTACCTTGTCTTTATTTGTATGTCTGACTCTGGACAGATTTTGACTCCGCAATAGCATCACAACCGTGCAAGATGCAGTCACAAAACTTTACAAAGTGTGTAGTTATGATGGCGGGTGGGTGTGGTCCGAGCAAGGGCGCAGAAAGTAGGAGGGTAGGAAGTGGGGAAGGGGCCATTTGCCTCCACACTTAAAACTATTGGCCTCATTCAGCGTTGTGGCTGGTGTCATCCCATCACAATATTGTTTCTAGTTTTAGGATATGATTGTTTGACTGGAAACTTATCTTGCATTGTGTATTGGCCCTAGAACCTGGCTCAGTCTAAGTTCAGATGTAGTGATGGTTATATGTGTTGTAAAGTTAGTGAATCTGTTCCGATCAGGCCCATAACCATCACCCCCCTCTAACCGCTACATCACAGTACATGAGTAATTCTTCCACAACAGAGATGGCCAGTCTAACCTTGAGGAGGAATATGAATGGGTAACTAGGGCATGAGTGTAGGTAACAAAGTGGGTTATACAGAACTAAAATAAAATGGAAAGACAGATTGGCCTGAAGTTGACGGAATTGGCCTGCATATTTCAAATACTTTGTATGCAAGTCTTTTGACTGCCTCAGCTGTCCTCCCATCATCTCATGCAAATTTGGGTTATAGCAACCTGAGATTATTCTTTCCTTATTAGAACAGCAGCCAAGACTGCCTGGCTCTCATCCCTGATAGAAGTTTCCCAGGTGTCATTGTTTTTTACCAGAGTGGCTGCTGACTGCAACAGTTTAATGATGTCACTGTATGATTCAGTCAGTTTAATGATGTAGTGCTGTGTTCAGTCACTGAGTCATGTTATCAAACCAATGTGCTAAGTTAAATCAGTCAACAAACCCATTAATCTGCCTGTCATATAACCAGCCACTAGTAAGGCAAACAGAGAGACACACATTAGGGTAATCCACCCAGTCAGGCAACCAGAACATCGGTGTCAGCCAATCAATAAGTAAGTCAACTACTGTTAGTCAGTCTTAATATCTGCAAGACGGGTAGCTCCCATACATTTTAAAGGGCTCACACACCAGTTAGTAAGTACACCTGTCTAAACTAAACCGTTGTCTTGCTGTGTTCGTGGTGAAGGTGAACACTGTGGATTTTCAGCTCAGCTTGGCATGTCAACAAAGGCCAACTTTCTGCCCATTGTGACGAAGCATGCTCCGACTACTTCACTTCACTTCAGCAGTCTGTTATCATCACAGTCTGATATCATTATGGGGTGGGACTCTCAGTTGATATGGTTTTTATAAATGAATCTTTGGATATCACAGGAAATGCTGCTCTTTTTCAGTACAATACAGTGCTTATTTATACATGTGATTTTTTTTTTTTGGCTCAATTTCATTGGCTACTCAGCCCCACATGGCCTGAAAATGTGTATTATCCATTTCCCATGTCTATATTTATTTAAATCCATGTCGTTGTTCCTTTTCCACACTGCTGCATCCCTTTGGGTAGCTCCAGACTGCTTTGAATGAAACTACATCATGATGTGCTGTGCAGAAGTTTCTTTTCATATCTGGTTTTGAAGGTCTAATAGCAAATATAGCCACATCTAACTGTTTGGGTACCCGCTGTCCTGCCACCAAGTGTGTTCTGGCTTGATTGGGTGATGAAAGTTATCACAGAAAAGGAAGTGGAGCTTATTGCAGACCTTAAAACAGGCATATGATTCAGTCTAGTAAGCTTTGTTGAGCAATGACATTTGTGTAGATACTAAATTTGCTGTTTGAGAGATGCGTGCGCACAACTCTGCATATGTGTGTGTAATTTATGTGTGTGCGTGTGTTTGCGCACTCCTCAGGTATTTAATTTGCAAAGACATCAGTGCAGAGAAGGATTTGTTCGCCAGAATGATTCATATTTTGGAGCTTTTATGACACGGTAGTGGGATATTCTCACACTGGAAATATCATGCACACTGGTATGTGTTTGTATGTGAAATCACCTGTTTGTTCAGGAAGACATTTCCATTAATGCTGTCATATAGGACATTACAGTCCCCGGCAGTATGATCAGACAATCCTATTTGTAAGTCAATGTAGTGTTTTCTGCCATTGGCATTTTATTTAACCTATCATTCATTTATTTTTACAGATGTCAAATAGATCAGTTAGTTAAGTTAAGCATATTTAACATCCTCAAGTGCTGTTTCAAATTTGTTTGTCATTCACACTGTGGTAAAACAAAGGCATATTTTATTGCACAGGGGAACTCTGTCAGTATCCCACAGCATTTCCCACCCTTTCTTGTGTCAGGTGTTTTCATTTTTGTGTCTTTCTGCCAGTAGTCAGCATCATGTCAAGGAGTGTGGTGTCCTTCCATTAGGAGGAAGTCCTCCGCCTCCACACAGCCATCGGAAATAACTACGAGAAGGCACGTGTCTTGGCTCTAGAACCACACAAACATTTCAATGCATACACAGTACAGTACGTTTATGCATGCAGTATATACATGCACACTCTTCTATGATGAAACATGACCAGCTAACGTTTCTTTATCGTGTAGACAACAAAGAAGCCTCAGCTTCACAGTAGAGGAAGTTCTGCTCTACTGACAGGGATTGGTCTCCTAAAATAGTGCTTTGATTAATTGATTTCTTGCTGGTATAAACAAAATTCACTATGGATTATTACTGGAGATGACACTTAAAACATATTTGCTTATAAAATATGTAACATTGGAGAAGATCTCATCAGGTGTATTTGTGAAATGTTAAGCAAAGGATCACAGATGTAGCATTTTTGCTGAGAATGGTTTAGTACGTGAAAAAACTTTTAAAATGCGTCAGGACCAACACGTTTTACGTTTAGAAATGATAGATTTACTGATATGGCTGCTGGTGGAGTGAATCATGAAGCCGGGTCAGTAACCAGGTAGTGGGTATTTTGTTCAGGGTGATAATTGTGTATAGCAGAAGAGAAGATAATGCCATATTTTCAGAGTTTTCACCATGACTGTTTAGTTGTTAGGATTGTCAGTCTCAGATTGCCCCCCCCCATTCATTTCTAACAGAGGCTTATATTATTCATCTTTTTCTGCAGTTTTAGTACTATTGTTCCTGTGTTACTCTGATCATCAACAGTTGTCTATCAAGTACTATGAGGAGGAAGGGAAGAAGGAGACATTTTCAAATCAGTTGGGTTTTTTTTTCACTGAGCTTGTGTAGCACGGGGAATCATTTTCCTTCTAACATGTCCACAGCACACCATTGGATATCCAGAACAATATAACTTTTAGTTGTTATGTTGATGTGTTGTTTCTTAAAATCAAAGGTCAGGACATCAATAATCCTAATGCTTTCCAAATATTAAACACAGGTTGGAGCAACATTTATGTTCAAATGTCCTTAGAAGTCTTTTGCATATTTTGCCATTTAGTTGATATAGAAAAACTTTGAATGTGCACATTGATTTGCACAGAATAAAACTTGAATGTCTTATCTGTCCACACTTAAAGCATCCGACAGTAAGCAGTGTGTGGAATGTAGATTGAGTTGTTGGACTTTAGACTATGGATGCCAACCATCTTCAAACCCTCAGTTTGAGCCCAGGACACCTTCAATCTCATTACCTCCGTCAGAACAGGAGTCACTACTTCGCAACCACTTCTGTCTGTTGCCACGGAAACGGGAGAGTCCCTCGTGTTAGTGTGCCGAATTTGTGTGGCTAGATGTGTTTGTTTTAAACCTTTGTAGTACATGGAGCCTCTTTGGAAGTGAGTTAAGAAAGTGTTGTCGTCCACACTGGGGTTTTTAAGCCTCGGTCATCACTGGCTGCGGACTACTTGTCAGGTTTTTATGAAACATTTCTCAACAAAGTAATCAGGCTACTGTTAGTCTCGGGTTGGAATTTGCAACCTTCTCGGTGCCACGACACACTCAAATAAGACTCAGAATCCCAAGACAAACTTGTGTGTGTGTAAAATGTATATTCTGTTTATTATCATTATTGTGGCTTACCAATTCACTGAGAGGTTTTTTTTAAATTTTTATTTCTATATCTTTTTTAAATTTGATATATACATGTATATATTATTTTTGGCACAGCAACTTGCTCTAGGAAAATCGAATCTAACAGCTGCCTCAGGTTCTTTATGTGGGTCACTGTCCAGAATCATCCTCTGTTGCACCCAACAGTGTAAATCACCTCCTGTAGGCGATAATATTCTCTTGTCTAGTATCTCCATGATTGTCCCATAACCTGTGTAGCGCTGCTCTGATGACACATTGTTGGCTGCTGTACTATTAATACTCTCTAATTTCACAAAATTCAACACAGGGGTCCCTCTAATATGACTTCTGAAACTGCTAAATATATTATATTTTAGTCTGCTGATTTCTGACAGCAGGACATGAAGCTCTGCAGTATGAAGATTCTTTTCACTCTTAAGTGGAAATGTTTCTGATTAGGATAATGATCAGATCTCACAAACTCGCACATACTGACAAACAGGTGACATTCATCAGGCTGAAACGAGCAATTTACGACAATGTGCAGTACGGAGTGTTTGGTGAATCTGACTTGTAACACACATATGAGCAAACGTCACAAAAAAAAAAGTAAGTGAGCTTTAGGATAAGAATATGAACATGTTCTTGCATCAGGCTCACTGACTTCTGTAAAGGCTCAGTTTTCTGATCCATATGCATGTCCACTACCTGCTTATTCCTATGACAGACAGGGTGCTAGATTGTATCCCAGCCTGCATTTTGTGAAACACTGAAAACACACTTTGCACAGGTCATCAAGGGCCATAGCGCTAACAGACCAACACATAAAAGTCAATTTCACTCAAACTCCCGCTCACAGATAAGACCAATGTAGAGGTTTCACCAGAGCTAGATGTATTTAGACAGTGGAGGGACAATCCCACCAACAAGAGGAGTACATGCAAACTACTCTGATTTATCCAGGGAGATTTTTGCTTGGGGAGGAGAGGGCTAACTGAGGAACGAGTCCACTTGAGTTTGAAACGTATCATCCCCTTTAAGTATTATACTAATGAAAATGTACTTTTGTTAGATAAAGAAATAGAACCTTTTTAAATAAGGTTTTTTCCTGACTTCAGCAGTTGGTAGGGTAGACATATTTTCCGGTCAAAGTCCTAATTTCCCATTATAGTTAATGGCTAGTGTTAATCTCCCTACCTGATATAAATAGAACCTGGAAAGGTGCATAATTCATTAATATCCCTGCTCTTAATTTTGCTAGAATATAAATTATTTTTATCTAATGGTTCCGTTTTAAATTAATTGTGTCTTCATTACAGTTAAACGTCAACAAGGCAAACCTGAGCTCAGAAATTGTTCAGGAATAAGGTCCCCAAATCAGTCTCCATCTGCAGCGTCTCTCCTGTGTCTTCTCCTTTTCCACAGGATTTAATGCAACTGTGGTTAGTGGTGCTCGGTGTCAGATATGTCTAGGCTGGATATAATCTACTAGTACGACATAAGTTTAGAGCAACTTTCATTACCCGCAATTATTTTGTATATTTGTGTGTGTGTGTGTGTGTGTGTGTGTGTGTGTGTG
>CALSBV010012181.1:1522608-1549027 GCA_943590825.1 Bovichtus diacanthus | reverse complement strand
TATTACTACTATTACTATTACTACTACTACTACTACTACTACTACTATTATTACTATTACTATTACTACTACTACTATTACTACTACTACTATTACTACTACTACTACTATTATTACTATTGCTACTACTACTATTACTATTACTACTACTACTATTACTACTACTACTAGTACTACTACTACTATTACTTTTACTACTATTACTATTATTACTATTACTACTATTACTACTACTACTATTACTACTACTACTACTATTATTACTATTACTACTACTACTAGTACTACTACTACTATTACTTTTACTATTACTACTAGTACTACTACTGCTGCTGCTACTACTACTACTACTTGTACTACTACTACTACTTGTACTACTACTACTACTTCTTGTACTACTACTTACTACTACTACTTGTACTACTATCTAATATCAAGACTAAATTGACCTTTTTAAAGGTGCTGTCGACATAACATGGCTCTATAGTAATGCGTATCTAAGTAATTACGAAAACAACCAACTTGTGTTCTCTTCAAAAACCCTTGTGGGTTTTTAATTTTTCCCCAAAAAAATTAATCTATATTTTGTTTACAAATGTTTAGCTTTCTTTCTGTTGGGTAGCTGATAGGGTGCTGCAGATAACAGACCAGAGTTTGGTACGTCTACCCTATGCTTCAAAATGTTGTACCTGGACCTCCACCGAGTACAAAGGGACTCAGGTGGTGCTATTCTGCTCGTAAAAGTTTGCATTTTTCACATTCAAATCTATGTTCTTCAGGGGTAGGATGATAAACTGTCAAACAGCTAGTAAGACGAGGCTCAATTTTCTAAATGTTTGTAAAATACAATATCACTACAATTCTGTGTCAAGCTCACACCTGTTATATTGCATCAGCAAAAAACAGCTTTTGTTGCTAACATTAGCTACATCATGTTGCATACTACAATGTTAGCTCCACACCAGTTCGGAAACAAAATTCACTGTCTGAAGCTCCCACTGCTACACCATTGTTGTGGAAAAACTAACCAAATGCAAAGCACACTGTGGGTAGTTCAAAAGCCCTGGGAAATTCAAGCATCCCCATGATAAGTGAGCTAGGCAGAGTTTTCTATTTTTAGAAATGGTAGTTTTGTACACAGAGTAAACACATTATTGCTGAGTGGACCTAACCTCAATCGACCTAATTTTATACTAGTTACTATAATGTTTTTTTTTTCTAGGTTCGTCGGGTGATGACAAACAGAGTGTGGCCATGAAGGATTTGTTGGACGTCATATATCCCAGAGCCCCAGACTACGTGGTCCGACTGGAGCCCATTCAGACAACTACCAAGGCTGTGTTCCAGTACCTCACCACAGAGGAGGAGCTGGCTAGATTTCCATTGCAGACACCCAGGTAGGTGGCATGCTGATGGACTTGAATGTACGGTACCTTTTTAAAAAAATAAAAAAAATAAAACATTTTTTTTAAACTTATTTGGATAGTTGTTCACAGAGGAATACTACACGCATCATCAACACAAATCCAGTTAGTGCAATATGGTTTCTCTAGACTGTCAACTATGACCGTCCTCATATGACAGGGATTTTGTCTCTGACTGTTTGTCTCAACTTCCTTCACAGTGCCAGAGAGAGTCCGGTAGCATGGGAAGGAGAACAAGTGGAGGGCACGGACAACAACCAGGCGAGCCAGCCAGAGAGCCACAGCAGCCCGGGGCACAATCCGGGACAGAGGAGATGGGAGGCTGAGGAGGAGGCTAAAGAGGAGCAGCCACAGCATGAAGACGAGGGGTCCACTAGTGGGGTAGGTGACCGAAAGTAAATCCGGGGCGCTCAAAGTGAATATGCGAAAGTCACTGCATGTACATCTTTTAAATGAGAAATACTTCTCATTGCTCAGACATGTTGTATTCTCATATGATAAATGATGATGTCATTTTCTCTCCGTTTGTTCTTTGCCACCCATCCAGGTTGAGGATGTTACAATCTCCTGTTGTCTGTGCGGCCAGGACTTTAACTCACGCCGCAGCATCAGACGTCATTGTCGCAAAATGCACCAGACGAAACTAGAAGAGCTCCGAAAGTTCACAGAGACACGCACAGTTCCCACAAGCCTGCTCTCAATGGTGAAAGGTGAGAGTTTATACGAATCACAATGGGAAAAACTGCAAAGTGATGTTTTTTCTCGCTTTAACTGAATAGTTACATGGTAGATGTTCCACGACAAACAGCCTAAAACAAATAATGTCAGTACTTGGTTTAATGCAGCACATTGGATGTGGAGGCATTGCAAATTGTGTTGTCATGTACAAATAAAGAACCGATGACAATAATTGCTTTTGTTTAGCATATAAATGAATAAAGGCCGCCCATTTTTTAAGTGCTCAATATTCTTTTTTGGGTAAAAAATATTTAGCTGAGGTTTAGTCTTCAGTACGTAGTAGTTGGGATCAGTTGACCTGTTGCCCTCCATACAAATGTAATGGGTTTTGTGTTTGCTTTATTTGTTATAGAAGTAATTTCTGTTTCAGCTTTTCAAAGTAAACATTTGAAATAATGAAATTAATGTTGTTGTTGTTACCGCTGGAGGTCGGCCAAGGACTCTCAGCACACCTACTGGAAAATCCTGCCCAGTGTGCCTCAAAACCTTCGCTACCAAAGCCAACGTACGCCGTCATTTTGACGAGGTGCACCGTGGTCTACGGAGGGACACCATCACACCTAGCATTGCCTCGCGCCCTGGCCAGCCCTTCTCTCTGGAGGTCACCCCCCCTAGGAAGAGCAACACTACCTCTCCAACACGTAGCCAGAACTCCAAGTCCACCCCTGTGAACTCTAAAACAACACCTTCGAACCCACACCAGTCCAAACCTCAGAGTCAGCCCCCAGCCACTCCACAGACAGCCCCGGCCTCATGCCGCTGCACACTCTGCAAGAGGAACTACAGCTCTCAGGTTGGTTTGTTGGCAGCTTCAAGCTTTTCTGGCTTATAAAAAGTCTCCGTACATGGCAGCAAGAGATACACTCAAGTTCTTGTATTTGGTATTTTATTCTCTTAAATTGTTTGGAATAATCAGGTTTTTCTAAAGGATAAAAATGTATCAATTAATATTTAATTTGTTCTGTGTATTTCAGCTCATGTTGAAGAGACACATGCGTATTGTCCACAAAATATACAGCATCAAAAGCAACAAGACTGCTACAACGCCAGCCCCCTCTGCTCCTGCAGCCACACCTCAAAGTACCAGCGCGAATTTAGCCCCAAGCAACAACGTCCGTGTGAAAGAGGAAGCAGTAGAACCTTCAGATGAAGACGAGGACGAGGAGGAGGAGGAGGAGGAGGAGGAGGAGCAGGAGGAGCAGCAGGAGGAGCAGGAGGAGGAGGAGGAGGAGGACAACAACGACAACAACATTGACAGTAGCCTAGCCCCACCTCCTAGTGACAGCACTGGGACAGCTAAAGGTGTTTCTGTGGCGAACAACACCATGAACGTGAAGGAAGAGCAGCCCCCGTCGAGCCCAAAGGCGACGCCATCCTTATCTTCGTCATCCTCACGCGGTGGCAGCACGTGCAGCGGGGGTGGCCTCGCCAAGACGACCAAACTGTCAGTGGGTTTTGACTTCAAGCAGCTCTTCTGTAAACTGTGCAAGAGACAGTTCAGCTCACGTCAGAACTTAACAAAGCACATTGAGCTGCACACAGACGGCAACGACATCTTCATTAAGTTCTACCGCTGCCCTCTCTGTCGCTACGAGTCACGTCGCAAACGTGACGTCCTGCGCCATGTGACTGTGGTCCACAAGAAGTCGTCTGCATACCTAGGCAAGATCATGCCCAAACTGGAGAGCAGGGCGGTGAAGAGGCAAGCGGAGGCCGTCCTCAACAGCGCGACCCCCAACAAGAGGACAAGCGGCAGCGTCAAAGAGGAAGTGAACGGACGTCTCGCTTCTTCTTCTTCTTCCTCCTCCTCCTCCTCCCCTTCACCTCCGGTCACCCGGAAGCAGGAGTGCTCCACAGCTGCACCAACCACCTCATCAGCTTCCTCCTCCTCCACCTCCTCCTCCGCCCCGCCTCCTGCCCCTGTCACTCGGAAGCAGCAGGACCTCTCATCGGCAGCGTTCGCCCCGTCCCCTCCTGTCACCCGTAAGCAGGAGAGACAGCAGACCCACCAGCCTCGTCCCATCAGCCCCCCACTGACCCGCCGCAGTGAAAAACACACACACCAACGCAACTCCTCCTCCAGCACTTCGCCCAGCAACCAAACCCCACACACCCGACGACACGACGGCCAAACAGAGAGCAGCGGTACAGGGTCGTCGTCCTCCACTGAAGTCAAAGTGACCAAGAACTTCTCCCTCCACGCCTGCGACCAGTGTGGACGGGCCTTTGCCAAGAAGGTATTGGATTTTAAATTTGTGACATAAATCTCTCTTTAAAAGAAACACTACAGTGGAAATTATCCACTGTATCAATTGCAGTCTGAGGGGTCGATGTCAGGGCATACAGTGTGGTGGATAAGAGGATTACCATCACATGGTATGTCCTCATGAAGACTCTACATGGAGAGCATGGGTGTCTTGTTTATAACTTAGATCAGAGTGCTTTTGAATTTTTGTGAACTAAGAAAATTTGTTTAAAAGTTTTCAAGCAAAAAGTTTTCAGTTTTCATCGACACAAATCTGGTGTTTCTCTCTGCGTTATAAAGATATTGTAAATACAACATCTGTACATTTTTCACTTTCCACTACAGAATAATGAAGATAATAATCTGTAGATTAATAACGAATCAATATAATTGTTATCTGGAGTTTATGTATCACGATAAACAATGACATCCTGTATTTACACCTTCTCTCTCTTTATCGGGACTATGCCGTCTGTTATATGAAAGATGTCTGAACTAGTAGGTTAATGTAATAAAACTAACCCCCGCAGCATGTGTCTGTGTACTGTGTACCTAGATTCATAAACACAAAGTGATCTTTTCTGTGAATTGTTTTTGTCAGCTGTACCTGGAGTCTCACAAGCGGAGTCATCGCAACGCAGCGACGGCAGCAGCCAGCAGGAGGAAAGGAGTCAGTACCCGCTCCAAATCCCTGGTCTGGTGAAACACGCACGCTGTAAGAACACTCTGCCATCTCATCGCTGTCTACTTGTCCTTCTCTCATTTTGCCTTCTTTTTCTCCGAGTTGCACTGGATTTCGTCCTGTCATGTTTTCTCTGTCTGCTGCTGCTGCTGCTGCTGTATATTCAGAAAGCACACAGAGATGCTGCTCAGTGGCGTGTACTAGAGCAACGGTGTGTGTGTGTGTGTGTGTGTGTGTGTGTGTGTGTGTGTGTGTGTGACTGTGTGTGTGTGTGTGTGTGTGTGTGTGTGTGTGTGTGTGTGTGTGTGTGTGTGTGTGTGTGTGTTGGGTTGGGATTCAGTGATTCATACATTTCCTTTGTGGCAAGAGAAGTGTGTGTTTATGTTTGTGTGAAAGACCATTCCCTCAGGAAAGATGAGAAAGGCTTTAATTGACCGCTAAGCAGGTTTCGCAGCTGTTTCCATATTTCTCTGTATATCACTATGCTCATCAGAAATCTCCATTTCCCCCTTACTCTCTCTATTCTCTTCTTTCCTCATCTGTAACTTCTCCTTCTTCTTCTCTCTCTGCTCACAGTCCGCCGGGGATAATGGGCGAATCAAAACTTTCAATTTGGAAAATAATGGACGAATGGAACGAGCGCAGAGCAGAGATGAAGGAAACTAAAAGGAACAACGGAGGACTGAAGTACAAAGGATTTCTACCTATTGCTTAAGAACCAAAAATATTGTTGGGATCTGACATTTCTTTTGTATAGTTTCATCAAAAAGCCAGTCAAACAGTGGCGCTGCTATCCAGAGAGCGACTGTAGCAGACAGAAGATTCATTACTATATATATATATATATATATATATATATCTGTGTTTACCTACAACAGTATGTAAATCCAGATCCAGATGCAGATGGCTAATTGGTCTCTCGGTGGCAAATGGATGAAGGTAGACTGTGTGTGCGTGCGTGTGAGAAAGACGGAGGGAATCAGAACTGGATCGTGACCTCCTGAGAAGATGGACTGGAAACTAAACTTTTTTCTTTTTGTTGGTGAGAGCAGAATTGGATTGAACCCTTGCAGTCCTACACAGATACACAAAATATATTTGGGTCCTTAGCTATTAGCATTTTATCACGTCTCTGTATATTCACACCTTATATAGGGTGTATACTTCTTTCTGATAAATTCACGACCACTCGCTCAACATTACGACAAATGAACAGATAAGTTTCCCTTCATTCCCTGTCCTCTGACAGAGAAACGGTCCCCAAAGGTCCAGAGGTCAATTCTGTTTTTTTTTTTTTAAGTCTTTGTTATGTTTTGCCTTTTTTGTTTGACTGCATGTGAAAAACATTTGTGAAGGGTGTTTCCTTTACGTTGACCGTACCCTCTTTTCAATAAGACATCAGCCTGAACTGAGGGAGTTCTGTTCAGAATGAGGCAACCATTTAGGGAGAAAAGTGAAAGCTTTACTTAACAAAAATCCCACAAATGGCAAGTATGATGATATGAAACAATACAAGGTGATACATTTATGATATTATTTTCTTTTTAAACAAATGCTTAATAGATTAAATCACAATAATTTTCTTGCAAATATGGATTCTTTTTGAATATAACAGCTCAGTTCGACTGTTAACGCGAAGGTGTACTTCCACGGGCGAAATCTTCAAACTATCAAATTAACACAATTATTACCCCTTATGCGGTAAATTATTGGTGGTAATGTGTGAGAATCTAATTTATAGTAAGCAAGAAAGATGGGACTGCACATAGTATTAGGGAGTAATGTGTGTTTGAATGCATATTTTTGCAGATAAGTTGCCTTTGGTTATGCAGTAATATAGAAACAATTAACTGGAAGAATACTTTTCCTAAGCAGCCGGTGTAAGAAGTGTGAATTGACACTAGCTGTTTGGGAATCTACCGTTTGTGGTGCTAATACTGATTTATAACGGGCCAAAATGTGGGCTCTGTAAACATGGGGGTGAAAAATAAAGCTACATGCTTTGCTAAACTGTAATGTTCTATTCTCCAAACGGAAAAGTTTACATTAAACTTTTCCTTCCATTAACAAAAAAAAAGCCGGGATGCATTCAAATCAACTTTGTGAACTTTTCTTTTGTACTCAAACTTAAGGGGGCTGCATTTGTTTAATGGCAGCAACAGGTACCCCGAAGTAGTCTTTGAAACACTGGCACATGAGTTGGCTGGAAAGGGATTGACGGAGACCAAATGTAGATATGTCTTAATGTTCAAACGGAAAGCCATGAAATGGAACAAAACCAGAAAAAAAGGAAAAAGACCAAACTTTATTTTTATAAGTGTAAACGCTACTGCGACAAGGTCTTATAACATGTATATATGGATTCATCCTACACGGATGGTATAAATAATAGTTATAATAGTCAGAGTAGTTATTGACTTGTACTTAACTGTTGGTTGACCATATGCTTCAAACATGTCCACCTAGTTACTACTGTCACTGTTTATAACTGAGGCAAGTTTGTGTTGTTCCACAATTAGTTGTCTTTATTTTGTATCTCATTCCTTTTTGAAGGAGGTTTTTGTTGGAATGTGTCAAGAAGAGAACAGGAAACAAACCTCAAGAGACTTTTTTTGTGTTAAAACTTGTCATTTATTTCCTCATCAGCTGTGATATGTTATTAAGCTCACCTTCTAGAGAACTTAAGAAGAGTTAGAGAAGCCTTTCAGATGTGACAAGAATGTTAAAACCAACCACTTAATAAATAAAAATGTACTGCTTCAAACCTCACAGGGGAGTTTTGTGTGGCTTTGTATTTTTTGTTGTTTTCATATGTGAGTCATTCACTTCCATCAATCATGTTTGTTTACTGCATTTGCAGAGAGGATTTCATTTGCCTACTTACAACATGCTTCTGTGGCCATCTACATTTTGAATTAATTTTTTTGTTTCCCTTCCCTTATTATTTTTGTCTGACAAAAGATGGTTGCATCATGGGCAATGAAGGACTTGGGGGAGATTAAAAATCAGGATATCTTGGCCTCTGCTGCTTCAATTCTGTCTCCTAAATTCCCCTGAGTCGTATAAGAGCAAAGAACCACTAAAATAACCCTTTAACCAACATGTTCCTTCATCAGGATGTTTTCCACTTTATAGCCTTTATTTATTTAGCTGGGGACCCTCTGCAGACCCCTGATGGTCCCCTGGTCCACACATTGAAGGTCAATATGTAAGTAGGATTTTACGGCTGTAATTGGTTATGGTTGGGCTAATTAAATTCTCTTCATATATTATGTAGTTTGATCTATAAAAATGCATCATATTTTCAACTGATCATGTGTTTTGTATGTTGCTTGTTTTGTAAAATAGCAGTCAGATAAATGTAGTGGAGTATAAAGTACTATATTTCCCTCTGAAATAAAGTGAAGTATAACAGAGTAGCATGAAGTGAAAATACTTAAAGTACCTCTAAACTGTCCTACAGTACTTGAGTAAATATATTAAGTTCCATTCCTCCACTGCCGATTTACCTGTGAGGAAAAAAAAAGAAAACTTCAAAATCCTCTGAAGTGCCACAAAGGGCAATCAATTCAAGTCATTTTTAGGCACTATTTCTTTCTGTTGCAATTACACAACTTTCGCCACTAGGTGGTGGCATTGATCCGCGTTCCTCCACTCCTCATCGGCAAAGACACAAATTGGACATGTTGCGCACATTTCCCCCATTGTCACATGAGAGAACTCCCGGGTCTGTTTCGATTGCCTGGTTTCTCACTACACATAGCTTATCAAATTGTTATTACACAGCAGATGGGATGCGGTTCATTTATTTAATTCCATTCAACACAAAGAGCCACGGCGCTATAGTTTTACAAGGGGGGAATCAATGGGCGCAGTAAAAATGGATTGAAGTTAAAGCAATTAAGACTGTGGCGCAACGCCTGTGTGAGCATATTTTTGAGGACTTATTAATGTGTTCAAATAACTCTATTGTGGAAACTATCGATCCGATTGATTGGTAATAAACTTGATTGAATGTGTGGACTCTGCCGGACGACAGTGGCGCAATTAGACAGTGATTTGGTGGAGACTCCGTGCCCGAGAATACACATGTTTCACGCAGAGTGGGCTTTTGTGCTTCATTTGGCGGTGGAGTCGTGCGCCGCGGTCCCTTTCAGCAGCGACGACCAGAGGAGTGCGCGCGCGCGTCCGTGGAGCAGCACGAGCGGACTTCACGGAACGGGTTTAATGCGCGGGAAGCTCAGAGAGGACCATGGATAAAAGAAAATCAGGTGCGTTTCGCCAACATTATTGATCATGGCTGACAGATTCCGTACATAATGAATTCCTCTGCTCTCTCTCTCCCTCTCGCTCTCCCTCTCACCCTCTCTCTCTCCCTCTCTCTGTATCTGAGACTCATTCTTGGGTATTGACTTCATTCAGTCTCCCTCTATTGCCACCTTTAACAAGTGCGCTTAACAATTGCATTTTCACCGCTAAAAATTAGCTCTTCTGGTCACGACGGAGCACTTTTTTAAAATATCGGTTATATTTTTCTTCTTCTTCATGTCTTGCGGATGGTCTAATTGTCTTTAAATCCGTTTGCTCTTGTCGGGGGGGGGGGGGAAAAAGTTTGACTCCAGGGGGGGGGGTGTTGGGGGGGGGGGGGGGGGGGGGGGGGGGGGTGAGGGACTGCTGAGCTCCGCAAGGAAGTTGCCTGAGGCGGACAGGGACCCCGAGGAGGAGTCCTCGGAGGAGGCAGGAGACGGTGCTTCTCCCCCTTCACACGCCGTCGGATCAATTTGATTTTCTGAGGTATCTCATATGCTCTCACTTCGCTATTTCTCCTCCGTTCTGACCAAATGCTGTTACCTCTCTCTCTCTCTCTCTCTCTCTCTCTCTCTCTCTCTCTTTCCCTTCTTTTTCTGTGGGTGTTTTCCTCTGTCTTTTCATGGCACCCTGACATTCCTCTAGTGATGGATGTTCTGTCTTAATGATTGTCTCAATGTGCCTTGCTGCCAATGTCTTATGGGATTTTATTGATTTTTAATCATCATTTTTATTTTGACATGGATTCTGTGCAATAGTGGTGAGGTGAGTAAATGTCTTCCCAAAACACTGAACGAGAGGTATGTTTCACTTAGAAACTCAATATTGCGTGGTTACAGAGTAATACATTTTTATTTTTTATTTTTTAAATCTCCATACCAAATGTGTAATGGTGCTTCTCTGCTTTTACTGTGGATGGCACTGTCTTAATTATGGTGCAATCAGAATACCACCGCTGCTGTATAAAGAAGCCAGTAGGGCTGCATAATGAGTATACACCCGTACACTTTGATCTAACATAGTCTTATTCCTGAACCTGTGGGTTGTGTTTTATCTCCAGACACATGATTTAATCACGTCACATGCATGTATTTTAACAAATCTGCGTGAGCTATCTCCGTCTCTGAGCAATGCAAACTGGGATTTTTAAGTGCTCACATCCGTGTATGGAAACAATCAGAATACGATATGGAAAATGACGTTTTTTTCACTTAGTAGATAACATCAAAGAGAAAATATGCTTTTTAAATGTCAAACATTTTGCATTGTAATGGATGTCTCATATACCTACGCATACCTAACTTAATATGTATTTATTTGGTAAGCCCACACTGGGTGTATTGAGGGCCTTATTGGCATAGAAAGACTGCTGCTTGAAAGTGTGAGAAATGGTTGAGATTGCAGAAAAAAAAAGACAGGAAAAAAAAGTTAGGTATGAATAAGATGAGAACAGGAAGGAGGTGACGGAGAGACAGAGGGAGGGACACTTACTTTAAGAGAGAGGGAGGGAGAGAAGAGGACGGGGCGGCAGGAATGCTATCACTTTCTGAAAAGAGCAGCAAGCTCCCTGGAGAGATGAAGAGGTCTGCAGAAGACGATAGAGGAGAGAGGGAGAGGAGGGGATGATGGGAGAGAAGCAGAGGGTGGTAGAAATAAGAAAGAGGGTTAATAAGTAAGGGAGAAAAGTGGAGGAGGTGAAGGAGTTGAGGACAGAGGAGGAGGGAGGAAATGCAAGGAGGTGAGGTGTGGAGAGAAAAGAGCTGGAAACAGAAAAGGAGACTAAGTAAAAGCAGCAGAACAAGGAGTGTGCAACACTCACCTATACAGTCAGCCGTGGGTGTGAATTATGAAGAGTGATGAGCCAGCTGCAGCCTCTTGGGCTTTAACCCTCTTCATCTTTAAGTCACTAACCATCACAGCGCAGGAAACCTCCTTATTCAGGATGTCCGCTGCCTTCTTCCAGGCTGCCACACGGGAGAAAATATCTGTTTTCTTGAGCCTTTTCTAAAGCGTCATAAAGTACAAGGACTCCCATGGGAGCGTAGGACTAAAAGAGTAACAGCCAAGATCGGGTTATTACTTAAGAATGGCAGGTGTGTACGGAGATATACATACAGACAAGGAAGTCACTGCTTTTCACCTCCTTGGAAATGTGATAATTGTGAAAGAGTGTAAATGAGAAACTTTTAACAACCTCAGGGCCTCTCCGTGCTGTCATGAAACGCTCACATGTTGCACTGATCTGACCTTTTGCTGCCCCTCTCGAGACGTTTGCGTGTAGTCACATCTTGAATGAACTTAGCTTTTCAAATCATGGATGTGCGCTCCCTGGATTCATTAAGTCCATCAGGTCAGCTTAAATCCCTGCGGGAAGATCCGATTTCTGCCAAATATTCAGAGTCGAAAAGATGAAGTCTGGGAGCTACAGTGGATCCTGTTAGACTATATTCAATTGCAGTTGTTTAATTATGTATAGTATGGCTTGATAACCGGAGATCCCAAGCCTCATTTGGATCCATTCTGTGCCTGAGCCTAGTAAAAAGTGTTGAATAAACAATATTGCGGCAAGTACAATACGGGCTAACCTATATAAAGCAGGGTTTTTAATCATAGCGGGGCTGTAGTGTATGAGTGGCTTTGACCTAATTCCATTCCAAGTGGAGAGAAACTGATAAGTTAATTGGGACAGAATCGAGTTATAAATGGATTCATCGAGAGAGCAGCTCACGCTGTGACGGGATCTGAGCCTGAAGCCCGTTGGGGGGCCCTTGTGGGTGAAATTAGACAGGCTTGCTGAATATTTAAAGTTTTGTGAATGATGCGTTGCGTCTTTTCCTCTTGTTTTCCAACTTAAGTGAGATAGTGGGAACACTTTGATGGAATAATAGTATAGTACTTGATCCCAAGTTACCCATAATTATCAGTAGGATCTCATGTAGCATGATATAGGCAGGGCCGGATTAACCCACTAGGGGGCTCTGGGGCAAAACTAAGGCCCTCCTCCCCCTTAATAGATTAGCACACGTTAATTGCATAAAGGTGAACCTGGAGTCTTTAGGGGCTCCTTAGGGTCTGGGGCCTCGAGTCTGTTGCCTGCTTTGCCTGGTTGGTAGGCCTATTCCAGCCTTACATATAGCCTATATGTTCATGTACATACACATATCCCACTCCTTAGTTTTTGAATATGAAAGTTGAATGTGAATATGTGTTTGGAAATGACACCATATATGCACTTGTGTTCTTAAATGATTGTGTTACTTTCAGACAGCTAGCTGTTTCTGTTTTCTTTTAGTCTTTATGCTAGACTAAGCTAACTGCTATCTGTGGCTTTATGTTGAACATACCGTCATTATCACGTGGTATCCATCGTCTCGTCTAACTCCGGCCAAGGAAGCGAATAATACGTCCTAAAATGTCTAAAACTATTGTTTCATATTAGGGTACTACTGCTTATGCTGGGGGATTATTCTCTGTGGGAAGATGAGCAAGGGAATGAACGACAAGGCTAATTAATAGGGTAAATAGTGTGGGAAAAAAGGCCACCTCAACAGCAAAGCTTGTGTGTATTTAAGTCAGCAGAACGCCTGTAATATAGAGTGGTGTTTCATTGTGATGGCCCGAATGAATGTGGACCAAAAAGCCTTGTAAAGCACTGAATGGTGAATTTAATGCAAAATCGGGTGTAATTCTTCATTCAGATTTTTTATTTCTAGGAGCATTACATATTTACTAAGAGCTGAATATCCCTTTAGCAGTATAATAAACGCTACATATTTCAGGGAATGTGTGAGGGAAAAAACAACAATTACCTCACCTTTAAATACTTATTTTGGGATAAAAAATTTTACAAATTGCTTCCTCACTCTAAACGGTCTCCATGCAAAAAAAAAAATAAATAAATAAATGAAATCAGGGATTTTGGATCATGGGAGGCAAATGAGAAAATAAAATCCTCAGGGCCTCAGGTAATGAAAGCACATTAGCATCATGTAGCAAGCAACCGGTTCATCACTACCAATTTTCCATCCCGGCCAAGAACCAAGTTATAGCACTTCTCAAGGATCCGGCTGCTTAATGTGCAGCTCAGAGGGTAGAGCTTGGCATTATTACTGCCAGGCATCGAGGTTCAATCTGCCTGCAGTAGGTGAAAGCGGAAATGGCATATCAACATTTAATACTGTTAATGCGAAGAACATTCAACATTGAATCTACCTGTTGGGATTTCAAAATGTGTGTGTGTGTGTTTAGCAGGGTGTGCTGGATTTAATGTGTTCATTTAGCTGCAGCAGAAACAGCAGGTGTTTGAATGATGCAACACACTCGCTCCGAGGCACCGCTCTCTGTCTCTGTTTCTCTCACACTGTCTCACATGGTTTCTCTTTCTGTCTCTCCTCCCACCCCGTCTCCCTCCTCCTTCCCCGCTCTGCTCGTCTCCCTCTTGCTCTCTTCGTCACCTCCACTGCAGCAGGTAGTCTGCGCCTTCGTGCGATAGCCCGAGGAGCTCGCCAAGGTTCTCTGCTGTCATTTTAACAGCTGTTTTACTCATCGATATGCCAAGAGACGAGTGCATGTGTGTGTGCGTGCGTGTATGTTTGTGTGTTTGTGTGTGTGTGTGTGTGTGTAGAGGTGATGACTGACAGACTTTGGGTTTTCAATGATAGAATGGCAGTGCACATTTAGACAGGTCTGCTGGAAACACTGTACCCATGTGAGTGCATTTTTGGCTTTGCCCGTGAGGTGGTTTACACATGTTTGTTATCCCTGCAGCAGCTTGATGTTCACATCACACTGGTACTTAGACATCCTCTCCCTGTCTCTCTTCAACAGGCTCTACTGAAGATGTGACTTGTGGATTACAGGCTCAACTCCCGAACTAGATTTCTACTACATCGCCGACACGTTTCCAGGCTCTCTTTGTCACACTGTTGATTCTGGAATATGATTCGCTCATGGGGCTCGGTTAGCTCCACCCCTGGGGTCCCTTACGACTCCCGTTTTGACCAATAGGAAGGCCATACTTTTTAACATTCCCAAAACACATCCTCAGTTTTGGAATACTCGATCTGAAAGCCCCGTTTGAGATCACCTTGGCTCTTGTTTGGTAATCATTTGTTGACCATGGAACCACAGTGGAACCCGACCCCCTGTGTCATCTTCCTGCTCATGGCTACTTCCTACACTTGGCTCCTTCCTGTTACCCCCACTCAGCGGATCCCAACAGACCCCCAGGCGGCACCTGAGTATGCCCACTCCATTCGACTGGACGGGGACATCATCCTCGGCGGATTATTTCCCGTGCACTCGAGAGGGGACCGTGGCACGCCCTGTGGGGAGCTGAAAAAGGAGAAGGGGATCCATCGTTTGGAGGCCATGATGTTTGCCATAGACCTGATCAACAAGGACCCAGAGCTGCTGCCCAACATCACGCTGGGGGCCCGGATCTTGGATACCTGCTCCAGGGACACATACGCTCTGGAGCAGTCTCTGACTTTTGTGCAGGCCTTGATAGAGAGGGACGGCTCCGACGTCCGCTGCGCTAACGGAGACCCTCCAATCTTCACCAAGCCGGATAAAATCGTAGGGGTGATAGGAGCTGCGGCCAGCTCCGTGTCCATCATGGTGGCCAACATCTTGCGCCTGTTTAAGGTAAGTTTTAACTGCTAAAAAACTGTGTGTGTGTGTGTGTGTGTGTGTGTGTGTGTGTGTGCATATTTCTGTGCCGTTTGCCCCCTTCCACTCACTCATCATCGCTTGCGAGATAAAGTTCAATGATGACAACCAATTAAAATGTAGTCAGTCTTCCTGGAGTTTTCAACAGCGGCAGCAGTGCCACCTCTTCCTGTACCGATTGGGAGGGAGTGTTCTTTAGCCTGTGCATTTGCCTTTGGAAGTCTAAATGTGATTTTTATCTCTTGTGTTTAGGTGTGTGTGTGTGTGTGTGTGTGTGTGTGTGTGTGCAGTATGTGTGTGTGTGAGAAGAGATGTGTCAAGATGTGTCAAGTGATGCTTCAAAGGACAGGCTCTGTGTGTGTGTGTGTGTGCGTGTGTGTGTGTGTGTGTGTGTGTGTGTGTGTGTGAGTGTGTGTGCGTGTGTGTGTGTGTGCGTGTGTGTGTGCTGCGCAGCTTAGATCATTCCTGGCTTGTGGTCGAGCCAAATAAAAATGGCTGCCAAACACGGGCATCAATTACTGCTGAAATCTGTCAACAGCCACTTCATCCACTGCAGAGTACATTTGTTTGTGTCTGAATGTGAGTGTGCGTGTTACCCAATAGAACATCTCTTTTTTTGCTAGAGTGTTTTCTAGTACATGTGTGGGCCTAATTGAGCATCCTTACGAGTGCTCATGTGTATGCATGGGACAGTGTTTCTTCTCCATTGTGCCGCTCTTGTTAGTGTCCTTGCAGAAGCTCTCACATCTGTGTCAGAGAATACTTGTATCTCTCTAGGTGTGTGCTTGGATGAGTGTGCTTATGTGTGTTGGCGTTGTCATCATTAGCCGAACAGGGCTGATGGATAGCCGTATGATTATGAAATACGAGTCCAGTAATGACACCCATGGCATTTCCCATCCACATCCATCCCACGCACTTTCACAGAAACTGTCCGTGTGTGTGTGTGTGTGTTTGCAGCCACACATTTCTCACTTCTTTCGGAAATCCTTACAATACGATTGTATGGGTGTGTGTGTGTGTGTTTGAACGTACTTGTTAACAACCAGTTTGTGCTTTGAATGGAAGATTTGCATATTAAACAAACAACTAAACATGATTTATGCCAGGATCTGTCACAGCAACAGCACTCGAACAGAGCGCCACACTGCGTTGCTCTCATTTGCCTCATACGATTCAGTGCATTGTGTGCGTCTGTGTACACGCGTGTGCATTATATGTCAGTGTGGGAGTGAGTCTTGTGTGTGTCGGCTGATGTATAATAGCATGTTTGGGATAAGTGTGCCATCGATTGTCTGTGTGTCTGTGTGAGTATTTAGTGAACCTATCTGTGTGTGATAATACCAACCAGAGGCCCGTGGCAGTGGTATTCTATGACACAAGACTGTATCTTTCTCTGCATGGTTTGACATGAATAATGCAGCATGTGTCACAGTCTGAAAATAGTATGGAGGACACACACACACACACGAATGTGCTGCAATAAACATATGTCTTTTTTAAGTGGGCTAATCTGACGGTGCCAGTCACAGCTAGTCGCCCACTTAACACAAGGGGCTCAGAAAGCTAACGCAGAACTGAGTTTGTGTGTGTGTGTGTCTTTAAATCTAGCAGCAGACGAAAGAGATTCAAACAACAGATTGTGTGAAAAATTTCATATCCAAATCCTCAGGAAAACAGCCACTATTTGTTTTTTTCACCGTGCTCAGCCGCAGAGGGAGCCGCATGCTGACAATCACAGTGAAATCAAGGCAAACAAAAGTTGTTGCTGTTTCTTTTGTTACTGGTTCCTCTTTTGAAGATTATGTGTAGCCGTTTCTCCTTTGTGGGATGATACGGGGATGACATAAGATATAATAAAATGAAACTCTGTTAATCCTCGTGGGGAAACCAGGCCGGCGCAGCAGCATATTTAAGAGGAAATTCCAAAGGAATTTAGCATATAAAAAGAGCAGAGCAAATGGGGGTCATCTAAACACACTAAACTGGCAATTTCAACACCACATTAAAAAGAAAATGTATAGATCTCAGCGTTAAAGAATAATTATACAAGTTTTTCGGGTAAAAAATGTCTGTCTTCTGGCCCGTGGTGTTTCTTTTTAGTGATCTTGCTGCATTAGAGCCGAGCAACGAATTTGATGAGTACAATCTCATTAATAGTGATATGAATGATAGACAAACAAATATGAGCCGTAATAAACTGGAAGTTTCCTTAAAATTGCAGCATGAAAAGGGTGCGTAGACTTGTGTCTAGTCTCGACCTCATTCAGGGCTCAGTTTTGTTTTCAGTGTGCATTGTTCCGTGCATCTGTGGGGAATCGAATAATGAGGATAGTATCGAGTTATAGATAGGTGTTGCTCTGGGGTTTCACAAATTGCAAGTTTAATATGGTGCGCTCAGAGCAGGAACCTCCTCTTCATCACTAACCATGCCTTTGTTTCCAGTTTGCTGCCCCTCCTGTGCTCCTCTCATCCAAAACACTCACGCAGTGAGATGCTTTTTTTTTTGTACTTTACTTTCATATTTTGTCTTTTTTTTTTTTTTTTTTTTACTCTGTAGCCACTCATCCTCAAACTGCTTCACTCTTGGACATTGATTGTGTTTGTGAGTGTTAGGTAATTACAGCAGCATTATAGATCGGTTAATCCCTGACAAACTGTGCATACAGCCAAAATGGTTTTAACCGGCTGATGTTTGCACTGGAAAACCTAATAACACATATAAACACGGGCAGATTACGAGACAGTGCCCCCCCCCCGGCACCACCTCTCTTACATTGGAGCAAGACACACAGACCTAATAGTTGTTTTGTGTCGTCACGCATCTCTCTGTGGTTGTGTGTCTCTTTGTGGTAATTTGGGGTCTCTTTAAGTTGTTTTGTTTCATTTTGTAATTCTTTTGGTGTTTTTTTAGTTATTTTTGTCTTAGGCTGTTTTTGCATCTCTTTAAAGTTGTTTTTTGTCTCTTTGTAGTTGTTCTGTTTCACTTTGTAATTGTTTTGGTCTTTTTGTTATTATTAATGTCTGTGGTTGTTTTGCCCCTTTTTGTAGTTGTTTTGTGTCACTTTGTAGTTGTTTTGGTCTTTTCATAATTATTACTGACTGTGGTTGTTTTGTGTCTCTTTGTAGTCGTTTAATGTTCCTTTGTGATCCTTTTGAGTCTCTCCCTGGTTGGTACGTGTCTCTTTGAGTAACATTTTGTCGGTGAAGGCCAAAGTGGGCCCCTGACACTTTGGGCCCCTGTGCCTGTGTGTGGTAGGCCCATTCAGTAATCCATCCATGCACATAAACACCAAAACTGTAGGCTAACTCTATCAATTACGTCTACTATTAAAAGTTACAGCTATTTTACGGAGCGAGGAAGTGATAGCGGCCTTCACATCAATGCTATCGCTAATGGACTGTCTGTTTGTGTGTGGCTTTGTTTTCTCTGTTACCAGGTCCTCACTATCTTACAAGGGCACCTTTTACTCTGAAAATTAAATGGAATTCATAAATTGATAAGTGGTAGCTTTCCCCTGGTTAGAGCAAATGGGATAATGTTGCCTCAGGGAATTTAGGAAAACACTGCTACTCCGCACACGCAACACACACGCTGGAACCCTTCACTCAATCAGCGTCAGTTCCACTTGATTCCGCTTGAGGCTTTCAAACACAGGCAAACACACACACACACACACACACACACACACACACACACACACATGCACACACTGGTTGTTTTTAAGAAGATGCGTGTTCCAAGGCCAAGGTCAGAAGCAGAAGTCTTTCCCACGCTATCCCATACATCCAGCCGTGCATGAGCTGGTATATGAGCAGTGTGTGTGCCATTACTCAAGGATAGCATCTTTGTAAACTACGTCTTACATGTGCGTATGTTTATATCCTTATGTGAACAGTATAATTCAGTCAAAGCCTCTTTCCCCTCTGTCTGTCTGGAGAATTAACTGCTGCACTGTGTGATTTTATTATATATATATATATATATATATATATATAATATATATATACCGGTATATATATTTATCTGCTTGTGCATTACTACCGCAATGATTGCTTTCATGAGTACTGCTTACTCTGCTGTTTGAAGTGGATTTCTGCACCATACATTGTGTGACATGAACATCGCCACTTCCCAAGGAATAACTTATGACACAGAGAGAACGAGTATACATTGTATACATATACAGAACTTCTTTTTTCCTGTGTGCACGCATGTCTCCAAAGGGAGCACACGCATGCCACGCAAATGGAGTCAGGCAAATTAGCAAGAGCAAATGTTTGCTCAGACCCTTGGAACATACAGCAGGCTGGGGCTTTTGCGCACTTAAAAGCCGTACTAGAACAATCTCCTATTCAGGCAAAGCATCGTCCTCTGAATTGCTAATCAATTTGATGTTCAGCTTCAAAACAGCTGCATTGAAATGCAATTAACAGGATAGGTGGTTATTTTATTCAGATGCCCATTCAGACGCAATTCCTAACCAATGTGCTATTATTCTCAAGGTCAGGCTGAGTTTGGTGTTACAGTCTTGGCCGAATTCTGCAGACTGTGATGAAATAATGACAGGCAAGAAAGCCGAGAGGGGAACGAGTGTGAAGGAGACATGGGGAGGGAGAAGCAGGAAGACAAAATAAGACGGAGCAAAAGAGAAAGGATTTAATGAGAGACAGACGTGCAGAAATAAAGACTGTGGGACAAAGACAGAGGGATAAAGAGAGGAAGAGAAAGATGAAGCAAAGAGAAAAAGTCAACAGGAGAGAGCGTTGCATCCTCTAGAGTGTAATGATATGGTGTTGATTTCTTTCATGGAGGCATTATGCATTAAGAGGGTGATACTAATGATGCCACAGAGCACACTGAACAGCAAGCAGGAAAACTCATTAGGACGAAAGTGGGTCTCCGTTTCTTGTCAACTTGTGCTTGAAAGCACTCCTGAAGCGGTAAAACATCACGGTCACCACAGACGGGCAGGACGCGATCATCCAACCTCTACTAACAAAGGCAGCCTTAATGAGCAAATGGTTAATGAAGGGCGTCTTAATAGTCCTTCTGAAATTATTTATTACTATCGTTTGTTGAGTGTTGCCTGGAGATGATTCATTTAGTCATATGTCATTTGTGTGAACACAGACTAAATTGGGTTTGTTAGCAGCTGAATGGTGCAAATCTTTTGAACGAAGTTTGAAAATGACAAGCAGGAAAGTTGGTTAAAAATTTAACCCATTCAGCAGACTAAACTGTGAGGCTGCTGCTCTTTGTCACAGCCTTTACCAATCCACCACGCACACGTGATCACAAGAACAACTTATAAACACATACACAGCAATGCAATGCGAATGTAATTTAAAGTCTAATCAAGTTCTCTGATGAGAACCAAGAGGTTATTCGAAATGTGTTTAATGGAACTGCTGACGGTGTATGTGTTAATGTGTGGATTTATTTGTGTCCACTTGACCGTGAATGTGTGTGTGTGTTTTTGTGAGGGAGATGGAAAGAGTAAAGAGATAGATACTGTGAGTATTATCTGCGTGTGTGTATGGAGAGGACCAGCGTATAGAGTGCATTAAAGTGGAATGAGATTGTGTCTCTCCTCTTTCCTTTCATCAGGTTTGTGGCTGAATAGAAGCACAGATAAGGGATAAGTGAAGCCATTACACACAGGCATCGGTTTCACACATCGCTGCTGGACAATGCGGACCGTTTTGACCTGTTATAGAAGGAAAAGTAACTAATAACATCAACACTAACACTACTGATAATGTCTGTACTCTACAGACCGTTCTCAAAGTGGACATTTTAACCTGTCAAACACCGGTGTAAATGATGATGCTAAAATGAATGGAATAGAGCCATCATTAATGTTGTTAGTTGCACCTCTGCTTTTCCCACCCGCTTCAAATGTTATCAGCCCATTGGATGGGCGTTATCAGCAGTCATCAGCTCCGTTGATATATGTTGGAAGGGGCTTGCTATGTGCACTCGTAGTTTCAGATGGCCGTTATCATGTATTTACATGGTTGATCGATGATGTTTTGTTTCAATTGACATTGTTAACCCCCTGTTTAAAACCGCAACCGCAACGGCCATTTAATGAGCTGCTAACATTCAAAACAGGTGCTTTTCGTGTTTTCCAAGTCCAAATTTCTGCTGTGAGAAAGGCCTATTTATTTTTGCCAGGTAACATTTTCTCTACTTTGATCCATTCTAACCACTAAGGAGAAGTTGGCAGCCATGGTGTAGTGCCCAGGGATCAACTCCAGTCAGAAGTATGCCTAATACACAACATGCATCATGTCTTTTGGGGTGCAAAGAAGCTAGGATATTTTGCATACTTCATTGAACTCTGGTGGGATTTGGGGTTGTATGAGTTGCCAATGCTAAACACTCAGCCAACACTCAAGGTGGTTTAGGTGTGAAGCTGTGCCAGGGAGCCAGCATGCACAATACATCTTTTTTTATATCTTTTGGCATTTTTCCTGTGTGTTGCCTGTGTATCTTAGTGTGCATATTAAAGACTTAATCATCCTGCAAACAGCGTGCCTAGTTCTATGAAAGGATACCATGGTTCAAACACTGAAACTTGTCATTCCAACATGAATTTATGTTGTAGGTTTGGTTCCCTGATGAAATGTGTTTTCCGCATGCATGATTCCACTTGCTTTGGAAGACAGTGTATCTGCATTGAAATAATGCATCTATAATGGATTCTCTCATTTGAAATAAATGAACTCGACAAGGAGAGAAAATGAGATTGAGGGAGAAGTTGCAGAGTTTGAAAATGGTTTCTAGAGCCGAGGACTTAATGAGATTTTTTCCATTTTATGAACTACCAGGGTAGCAACTGTTATTCTTCTCATTAAACAGCGCCCCCCTGTACTGTGGTCAAAAGTGGTATTGCACAGGATTGTCTCAAATCTACCGGAGGAGGAGCCAGGTGAAGGTAATCAATATAATAAGCACACTGCCATGATGCCACAGCGGAACCGTGGGAAGTTTTTGGGAAAAAACTTTAAAGTGAATTGCGAAGCTTGTCTTACTCTGTCCTCCCAACAAACGGGAAAGTTAACAACACAATGTAATGTAGTTTACAGTTAAATATATGCTCATGTTAGTGTTCCATTGTTGCTAGCATAATGATATTAGCTAACCTTGCGCCACTGTGTTTGTATGACTAGCGTTAGTTAGGTTAGCTAGCGGTGATAGAGGTCTAGCAACAAGCACAAATGACCATAACTGTAGCCGAACATGGGACAATGCTGGATATTTGGATATGAACCACTTCATCTCCATCAAAGAAAGAAGCTTACACCGTTATCTGTCTCTCTGTGGCTGTTGGTGTGTGTTTAATTCCTTGCTGTGTAGTTGGTTTGCTGATTTGAAGGAGTTTACTGTGACTGTTGTGTTTTAAGTTAGCTAGCACACAGTCGCAGAGCCAACAAAGCTTTAAATACTTTCAAATTGTGGCCCCTGTTGTTCAGTGGTGTGTGTGTGTATATCTGTTTAGGTGTGTGTGTTTCTTGTCAACTTATCTTTGTTTTCCCGTTGCATTTTAACATTGGAGAATGACTTTGAGCACCGTTAAGACAGGTCTCAAAACACAAACTTGTTCTCACGTCATGACTAACGAGAGTGTGTCATATTTGCTCTGCGAGAGTGCCGTGTTGCAAAACAAAACTATTTGGGTCATCTTTCAGTCCTGCTAGAATAGCCTCAACAGACACACACAGACACGTGGGATTATGCCGCTATATGGGTGTGAAATGTGGTGGCAGGCTGAAAATTGCAATGGAATGTGTTTGAAATGGGAAAACAGACCTCCAGTGCTTGTGTATTGACTTGCTGTTGTATCTTGCGAGATGTGTTTGTCTGTTTTTGTAAAAGACCAAATGCTGGTTCTTACCCCAGTTGTTACCGTTGGAATGAGCACACATCAATCTGTGCTGGAGGGCTGCTTCTTAATCTGCTTTTGTTATCACAAAATGATCAGATTGGTTGCTTGCTGGTGTCACTGTAATCGATCCGTGTGGTTTGCTAAATGATGTTATTGCTTTGTATAGGCTACTTGTGTTTGCTACCATCAGTGACGGAATGAACACTTGGGTGATAAATTCAGCACCGTGCTGCGGAGCTACATGGGTGGAGATACTGTTCATTAAAGTTCAAACTGTGTCTCTTAGAAATTCTTTAAAGTTGAATAAAATAAGATTAATAGATTATTCCTCAAGTCTCTTACTGAGGCGTAGACAGGAAGCCGACATGGAAAAGAAATATTCATTTTTAATATTTTATATTTTGGAGGGGGGGAGACACAAGCGCTTTATTAAGTCTGCCTTATCTTTCAAGCAGTATTTCAATTGTTGAGGCTGCAGAAGACTCTGGGAAGTTGAAACAAGTACTGCCTAAATGGTTCGAAATTTGAAAAGCATATTCCAGTATACAGTATTTTTAATAAATGAGGGAAAGTAGGACAGATGAGAGAAAATGAGACATGAGAAACTCACTGGGGGGAAGTTGATTCTTTCCAAAATGACATGCAGACCATTTTTGATAAGTGACTGCTGGTATAGAGCTAAAACTCAACAGATAATATCTTGTGTATGTGTGATATGGAGCCATGAACATCAGCTAAGAATGTTCATAATGTTTGGAAATAAAAGAAGCAGTTACAAAACAAGTTATGTAGAGAAAATGGCATTTTTTAAATTGTATTTTCCCACATCTTTTCTCTTTTATTATTCAGATTCACCTCTTAATCTGTTTTCACTCTACTATTATCTTGTTTCCTCTCATCCACATTAAATTTTTTGCCTCTGCTTCTTTTCCATCCCCTAAAAGAGAAGGATGAGGCCAGTAAAAAGTGATGGACAGAAAGCAGCAGGGCAGTAAAGGTGATAAGGAGATGGAAGGCAGTAAAATGGTAATCGTCAGAGGAAAAGAGTTCAGTAAAGAAGCAGCGGAAGACTCGAGGGAAAAAGACGGGTTGCGGGAGGTGTTTTTACATCTTGCAGCGATGTTACATTAGATCAGAGAGAACAGGTGGGAGGAAAAAGGAAAAAAGAGGTTAAGTGTTTGGTTTTTCCACATCCCTGCTTTCCTGCTCTTGGCATGCGTCAATCTATCTTTCTTCTTATACTTTCTAGTCTGTGCTCTCCATCTCCTGCAGCCCTTTTTTTTTTTTTGACCATGTTATTAGCAGCAGCGGATTATTTATGAAACCAAGGTGAGAAGACATGGAAAGAACATTAGCAGAAAGAAAGTCCTCCTGCAAAAAACAATATCTTTGAGGGGGCATTGACAGGATGCGTGTGCGTACATGCGTGCGTGCATGTGTATGTGTGTGTGTTTAAAATAGATGTCCTCCTTTTGAGATTTATATAGAACATGACATATGCTGGATATGACGCCCTTTCTCTAGCGTTTCTATCCCCTCCATTTTTTTCATCTATTCAAATGGAAGTGATGGGTGGTCTAGAGGTCAGGCTTTCAAATAGAACACCAGAAGTTTGTGAGTTCAACACCAGGCTGCCACCATTGAGCCCCTGAGCAAGGCACTTAACCCAGGCACTTGCTCCAGGGGACTGTCCCTGTAGTTAGTTCACTGTGAGTCGCTCTGGATAAGAGCGTCTGCTAAATGACCTGTCATGTAAAAAAAGAGATCAATATAATACATTTGTTGATTGACATGTTAGATTGGGTGTATTATGTGTGTATGTGTGTCTTGAGAGAGAGGAAGACGGGGAGAGTGCTTTACTTGCAGGGTTTAGCCAATTACCCCCCTAAACTGGAGGTCAAGGTGGAGAGAGACAGAAAACATTTTTTTTTTTTTTTCTTTTTATCCACATTCATTGCCTGCAATGAAAAGTCTGCCTCCCCTTTAGTCCTCTTTACTCTCTTCTCCCGGAATCTTCCCATTTTCTCTCCTCATCCCTCTCCCTCCCTCCTGCTTCCAGTTTCCCTAAAGCCATGTTCAGACCGACGTAAGCAGTGTGTAAAAAAAAAAAATAAAAAATTCATTCATCCATTCATTCAGTAAGGCCTCTTGCTTAACACAGTGTTCAGTGTTCAAAACTGTTGAATCCCACTCAACTTTTGCGACAAGGCGGTGCAACAATATCCTGGAGTTACATACAAGGCCCATTCCTGGTAGACGACGTAATGTGAATGGTGTAACTCTACTGCTCACCTCGCAAAAGCTGATGAAATAGGTGTTGTTATGATGACTTTTAGGAGCTGTACGTTTCTGTGTTCATAGTATTATAAATCCCTGTGCAGTGTTTTGGTATCTGATGAGACTCAAAGTGACACCATAGTGTTATGACTGGATAAGAGTCATATATTTTTTTATATATCACTGTGATGATATGGTTCTAATCTGGGTAATGAATGGATATTGAAAAAAGCACTGAGTCTGTGAGAGCAATGGTGCAGCACATGCTAGAATAAGGCTCTTCAATTTCCCAACACAGTGCAGCAGTGTTTCTTTTGGCCCACCATGCACATCTGCACAGCCAAAGCTGAACAAAGGTGAATACTGACCTGCGAGGTTGTCGGAGCCGGAGATCGCACCGAAACAAGAACCACAAGCTTGAATTATTTTGTCCTACGGGCTTCAATTAAAGTGAATGGCATATAAAGGGAATATTCGCTGAATGGAAATGTGATATAAACATACCGTGTGCACCTTCCTCTGTCGTCTATGCTTATTGACGTTTTCTCCTTTGCTCCAGTTTCTTCATCTCACCACCCACCCTCCTTCTTCTCTGTCCTCCCTCTCTCCGCCCTCACTGCCCTAGCGGGTAGGTAGCGTTGCTCCTCTGAGGTAAGGCAGCAGTAAACGGCCTGGGTGCAGCGTCCCCATGTATTTTTAATGGCCACGCCTGTCATGCTGGAATCTCGGCTTGAATTATGCATAGAGGATGTGTGAGAGAAAAGGGAGAGGGAACGGAGTCAGGGAAGACGCATAAAAGAGAGAGATATGAAACGGAACAAAAGATGATAAAAGACAACAGGGGATGGGAGATCATTTGAGGACAAAAACAAAACATGCTGGGAAAGTGGAAAAAGATGGAATGAGAGAGAGGGTGAGAGAGGGATAGCTATGTGTATTTTGGAATAATCACAGCTCTGGCAGAGGAGAGGAGAGTGCGACCTCTCACCTCCCTCCATCAAGCCCTCATTTTATCTCTCTCCACCCCTGGATCCAACTTCACCTCAACACCCTGCATCCCTTCATCCATCTCTCTTTCTCTCCAGGGCTCCCTTTCTTCTCTGTCTCGCTATTTCATCACCTCTTCCCCTCCCTCTGTCTCTATCTCTCTCTTTTACATCCCTCGCTCCCTCTTCTCTCC